>VXBT01010675.1:85122-98222 GCA_013400235.1 Oriolus oriolus
AAAAATAATACCCCATGTAGAAGCAGTGTAAGAAACTACAATGTCCAAGAGAGAGAGAAATGTTACAGCAGCAGGGCATTCCTCCGGGCGGGACTCTGTTTTGCTGGTTGGTAGCAGTTTGGAAACCACAAAAGCAGAAAAAAAACCTCTTTTTTTTGTCAAACAGAAAAGGCTTTTAAAATCTGCATCTGACCAATATTATATGTTGTTGTCCTTTATGCACGTTAAGTAAAGTGGGAGGTACTAGAAAAAGAAAAAGAGGGTTTTTTAAATTGAATTTCTTATTTCTTTTAACTTTTAATCTTGTTGGTAATAAACTTCTTTATATTCTCTAAAGTTTGTGCCTGCTTTCCCTACTTCTAATTCTTATCTCACAAAAAATTAAAAGCTGCAAATTAAACCACTACACTGCTATCCACTTAAAAATACTTTTTGTCTCCTGTCTGCCTGCACTACTATCTCTAAAATTAGGATATGCAAATTCTGCAGAAATATTATTCTATCTTTCAGATACTCTAGAGCCTTCTGTTGTCAGCTTAACAGTTACCCGGGATGGCCTGGTAGGACATTGCAAGGAAAACCCTTCTTTGGGATGGATATGCCATGAAATGAAATATTTTCTTGGAAACCCTACTTAAGAAAACCCAAGACATGGGCAGAGGAAATTCAAATATTTGTATACAGCTTTCTAAATCAAACAGCATGATTATAAATCTTTTGGAAAGGGCTGAGATCAGGAAGAAACCTACACATTAGTTACTCTGCTTATGTCAAATTGAAATCTGAAATCTCAAGTCGTCTTGAGAAAGATATGTGTGTGGCACATCCAACCAAAGACGTAATGATGATTCACTTTGCCAAAACTGATTTTCGACAGTGTAGGCTTGTTACCTAAGCTTGCCACTTAAAGCTTGCCACTTTCTCTTCCATTGTCATGGAAGAGAAATAGTCACTTCCAAAATCTTGTCTTAAAATAGAAGTTTATAATATGCAGATGAATTCTACACTTTTAATGTTTTTTGTTTGTTTCTTTGTTTTTTGCCTGTTTCTCATTGACTACAAAGACATCCTAGAGAAACTAATGTATCCATACTGTAAACATTTCTGACAAATTAATTCCACAGAACAAATGTACATGTGCAATGCCTCATATTTATTTCACAGATTTATATTAATTTGAAAAGTAGTTGTTTTTATGCAGTCCCTCAGAGTTTTTCAGGGACATAATTTAGATCAATCTGTTACCTAAATCCCAAGTAATTCTAAATCTCTCAGAAGTTATTTCTCATCTGTGTTACTGTGGACCTACCTTACAGATAAAGAATCATAGAAAAACAACACCTAATCCAAACTTCCATGGGAAAGGGAGGTTAGATGAGAATAGCTAGTATCCTGTCCAATTGGATCAAGCTCGTTGTCCTCCAGGACCCCCAGGTTCTTTTCATGTAACTGCTTCCCAGCTACATGGAACCTAGCTTTCAGGTGCAGGGATTTGTCTTCATTAAATTTCATACAATTCTTGCTAGTCCACTCTTCCAGCCTGTCCAGGTCTCTCTGCAACCATGGCTCTCCCTTCAAACTTGTCCACATCATTACTCAGTTTAGTGTTGCCAGCAAAGCTGCTGAGGATGCTTTCAATTCTGTCCTCCCAACCATTTTGAACACCATGAGACCCAGTATCAGTTTCTGTGGGACTGCATTTGTTACAGGCTGCCAGTCTGAGTAAAAACCACCCTCTGAGTGCTGCCTGTTAGCTAATTTCCTACCCATCTGGCAGACCACCCTTCCAACCTGCATCTTGCCATTTTGTTCAGGAGAAGACTGTGGGTAATGGTGTCAAATGCTTTGCTGAAGAACAGGTAAACCATCTCCATCTCGACAGACAATGTTTTCGTTGTAGATAGGGATCCCATCACTCTGCCGTGATTTGACCTTTTATAAATCTGTGCTGACTCTTCCCAGCCACCTGCTTCATTTGGTTTGTACTAATTTCTAGGAGGGCTCATCCCATTACTTTACCAGGGACTGGAGTAAGACTAGTGGTCCAGTAGTTTCCTGGGTCCTCTTCTGGGCCATGCTTGAATCTGAGTGTGATGTTTTACCTCTTCCAGTCATAAGGGGCATACCCTGTTCTCCACTGCTTTTCATATATTATGGATAGTGGCTTTGCAACATTGTCAGATATTTCTCTTAACGCCTTGGAGTAGGTTACATCCAGGCCCATAGATTTGTGTGGGCTGAGACCTTGCAAGAGGCTGAAGATCAGCCTTTCCTCCACTACTGGTGGGTCAACGCGTGTTGTCATAGCTACTTGAACCTGTGAGGGTAAAAACAGAGGCAAATAAGGTATAGAGAACTTCTAACTCATCAGCTTTAATAAATAGTTTCCCTGCCCTGTGTAACAGTAGGCCCTACATCTTCCCAGTGCTTCTGCTAATTGCTCATGTGTCTTAGGAACCTTTTCTTCTTGACATCTCTCTTGTCCAATTTCGGTTCTAGCTGAACCTCAGCCTTCCTGACTGCACCTTTACATGTTCTGTCAAGGCTCTTTTTAGTCCTTATTGCCTATTTAGCTTCCTTTCCATGGCTAGCATGCTTCTTTTTTGTTTTTAAGCACATCCAAAAGCTCATAGTTAAGCCCAGGTAGTATTTTGTTCTGCTTTCCTCTTTTGCCTTTCTGAGGGATGGACTGTTCTTGCCCCTCTTCAGCCCTTCAGAAGGTTGTGTTTTAAAAACTCCCAGCACTCACAAACTTATCTGCCCTACATGGTTGTTTCCTTAGGAATTCCTTGTGCCTGGGCTCTGAACATATTGAATTTGGCTCTTCCAAAATTCAGAGCCTTTGTCCTACTCCTGATGTTGAGTGCGCTCAGTAGGATCTTAAACTCCACAGTGTTATGATAGGTGTATCCATGACTACCAGTGTTAATTATGTGGTCAAGTAAGTTGTCTCAGCTTGTGAATAGTAAACCTAGTAATGTGCTGTTCCTAGCTGGCATGTCCTGCATTTGCAGCAGGAAGCAGTCCTCAGTGACTTGCAGAAACCTGATGGGCAAGCTGTGCAACACCATGTTGTTTTCCCAACAAGTAAAAGTAATAGAAGTTCTCCATCAATGAGAACCATGTTCTATGGAGACAAAACTTCCTCAAGTGGCCAAGTTAAAGTTTTGTTGGCCTCATCATCCTGACTGGAAGGTCATAAAATTCTACCTTCTTGATGATCCCTCCAATCTTGTCAGGAACTCAACAGAACTTCTATGGTCTCCATAGCTCAACCTCACACACTCAATTTTCTCTTTTACATAAAGTGCAATTCCACCTTCTCCTCTTCCTTTCCTATCCTTCTGAAACATTTTGTAGCCATCTCGTGTGGTCTTCCAGTAACATGAGTTTTCCCAACAGATATCTCTGATTCCTACAACCTCATAACGCTCAGACAGGGCATAGAGTTCCACTTCCTCGTATTTTTAGTCCAGAATGACTGCATTGGTATATATGCACTTGAGGTGGCTGGACTTAGTAAATTGTTCTTTAAACTTTTGCAAAGGCAAAGTTCTATGTTGGCCAATTTACTAGTCAAGATGCGCCTGCCTTTTCTAGATATGTGGATCCCATCTCTCCCAACTAGGCTGCATGAATCAAAAATGTCCAGCAATTATAAGCCCTGGTGATGACACCAACCACAAATCCAGGTACTGATCTGGATAATTCATCAGCTTCTGCCTGCACCTATTTATCTGACTAGCAATTTAACTGACCAGTTGCACTGGGTTAAAAAGTGATAAAGAAACCCAAAATATGTTAATATAGCTATTATTTTCAGTACATTACAAATATTTTCCTCTTCATCACTGCCTGATATTTTCTAGTTATTATTTTCTTTAAACTTGTACTACTAGAATTAAACTGTACTTCACAGAGTATCGCTGAGACATGCTCAGTGGTCCTTTGTAGTAAAGCTTTAATATTTTTCTTTCTCAAATAGAAGCAACTTGTTATCTGAGGTCACATTATTCCTTCCCTTTATGAATAAGTTCACACATGCAGGTTTCTGCTTCAATGATATCTGCAGCTGCTGAGCTCTTAGCTGATAGGAGAAATTCTGTTTCTTAGTCCCTAAATTCATGATCTTGCACTTTCTATTGTGGTATTTTTCCCATTTGCCTTATATCACTTTTCATACAGCTCATCCTCCATAGGATTCAAGTCCTCTTCTGTTTTAACAATATCTCAAAGATTTACATCATCTGACATTTTGTTAGCAAGTTCTGGATTCCAGTGTAATGAATTAAAATACTAATAACTGGAGCACTAATCTACTATCAGTGTCTCCAGCCCGATTCCCATTGCATCAAAATCAGTTGTCATCTCTTCTGGCTCTACTTTCGGTAGGAAGTAATAATTCCCAATATGTAGGCTTTATTTGCAGCAGCAGTAGGTTTTATTTTCTCAGATTATGTTTGGTTAATTGCAATTTAATATTGAAGTAAAAGAAAGATTCATTCAGTGTTGTACATACAAAAGTATTCTTTCTTTTTCTGGGGTTTTCAATTAGCTGCCAACTACATCCTTTCAAGTTTGAGTGAAAAAAAGCATACAAACAGGAAAACAGTGAAAATGAAAGCAATTACGTGTATTCAGCCACTGCATCATCATGCTTTTAGAAATATTGGACTCGTGTGAGTAGTCAGAAGGAGATACAATGTGCTCTTACTGCCAATTTAAAACAATGAAAGAAGTACTACAAAGAGATCCACAGAAGAGAAATTACCTGTGCAGAGCAAGTTCCTCTGTGACTGACATGGGAAAGAAAGCTGGTAGCATATAGCACCACTAATGTTATTAATCTAAGTGACAAGCAAGAAAATAAAAGAAAACAATAGATGTTGACAGTGCACACCATGAGCAATGAATCAATTTACCTTGACACTGATAGTATAGAAAAGACATTCATCTGATCACATGGTTAAATACCATGCTATATTCATGCAAAGGTGGGGAAGCACAACTTTTTTTTTCTCTTTTTTTTAATGTGAAAAAAATATTCCTTCCTTCCTTCCTTCCTTCCTTCCTTCCTTCCTTCCTTCCTTCCTTCCTTCCTTCCTTCCTAGAAACACAGAATAGCTGAGGCTGTGAGAGACCTCCAGAATCTTCTTGATCAATCACAAGCTCAAAGCAGAGTCATTTGCTCAGGACCCTGTAAGACAGCTTTGGAAGATCTCCAAGGATGGTGACTCTAAAACCTCCTAGACAACCTGTGCCAGTGCTTGGTCACGCTCACTGAAAAAAAAACAAAGGAGTTTCCTGATGTTCATATGAACATTCTGTGTTTCCGTTTGGGCCCATTGCCTCTGTCCTTCTCTTTCTCTCCCTTCCACCCCACTTAATTTCTTTCCTTCATTCTCAATCTTTCTCTTGCTTACTTGGACTTTCTGGGGATTTTAAATTTTTTTAGAATAATTTCACTGTCTTTGGATAATTATTTAAGGTTCTGTTTTATTTTGATAACTTTCTGGAAAAACACATGGTGAAAATGTATTCCTCATCAATGCCATCTTCTTCATCTTATCTTCACTACCATGAAACAGGGAGATTCTGAAGAGTGAGAGCATTCTGCCACAAAATGTTTAGTTCATGCACTGTGATGACCAAAATGCTTTTCTCAAAATTGCAAAATCACACATTCACCTTAAATGTGACTTGGATCATCCTTCTGCGTGGTTTCTGCTTTTTACAGCCCTCTCCTGGGAGGGAGAAATATTTATTTGTGTTGAAGAAATGAAACTTACTGGCTTCAGAGCAAGTTCTCTCATTCTGAAGATATTATATTTAAGCTAGATGGTGACCCACCCAATTCCTCTAGCTGTGCTTTAAAACAAGGGCAAAATGTGTTGCCTATAGCAGCCTGCAAATCTTAATAAAACTTTACTCAGGATTTCAGGTACTTACCTTCCAGTGATTTAGCTGGAAAATTTATACGTAAATGGGTTCATCTTTGTTCTAAAGAAGCAGAAGGGGCCTGCACTACAGTCTTTCTCTTGTGTGTATCTAGGGAACTGTAGCAAAAACCTAGGGAAAATGAAAACTTCCTGAGTCCAATGTTACTAGTCAGTAATGAACAAGGTATTCTTGATCTGTTTCATTTAAATCTGTTTTGGAATGATGGGGGTGTTTCTGCTGAATACACATTTACTATATTTATTATCCATATTGCAGTGGTTTAGAGGTTTTCTAATCATTTTGAAAGAGGAGTGAATGTTTTCTATTTTTACAGCCATAATTTCTTTTTAATAATCATTACTTTTAATATTATTTCACAAGCTTTAATTGTTTCACATTGTTTGGGGTCACCAGGGGATAACCTGTGCTTCCTGGTATTTTCCTTTATTGTAATAGACTATTAACCTTTTTAGGCTGCTAACATATTTACATATTTTCTGTTCTGTTTTTATGAGAAATTACTGTGAGAACTCCAGGTGACCCCTGCTCTGAAAATATCATTCTATTTTCCCCGTAGATCAATCTCCTTTGAATAAATCAGTAACACTTTTCTGAACTTCCTGCTTTACCCAATTTTGAAGGAATACTTAGACCTAATTATTGTTTTTCTCTTTAAAATATTCATCATGGGACCACATTTTTGAAGGGAGCTACCATGTTGCATTCTTTTTTAATTGAGGTCCGCTTTCAAAAATAATCATAAGGAAAATAATATTTTACCAGTAGAGGGAGATATAATACTAGCAAAATATTTTTTAAAATATGATTTATTACTTGCTGCAGGAAAAAAAAAATTATTAGGATTTCTTTGTGGTAATTGACCACAGCTTGACAAATATTTCCAGGGCTGCAAAAATGTAAGCATCCAAATGGTAATGTTAATTCAATATTTAAAGCCCAAGATATTTTCTGGGAATGCTCATAACATCAAAACTTTCATCAGATCCACTGGGATTGAGATTAGATCCTTTGACACTAATTTCCTGCATACATCACATTAACAGGTAGTGTATACACAAGTTATGGGAGGGGGTCCATATTTCAGAATATGGGTTTCAGAATATGAGCTTGAAAATCTTTTTATTCCAGTAAAATCAAACTTATTTCCACTGCATTTAGAAAATTGCATTAAACTATTTGTAGTTTTTATAATGTGATTAGAAGCTCTGCCTCTCAATAAATAATAAATAAATAAAAATAAATAAATAATAAAAATAAATAATAAATAAAGTGAGGTAGGCCTGTGCAAGATAATAACCCATTAAGCTCACACTCTGCCAAAACTACACATAAGCTACCTTGCCCCTAAAGGTATAGGCAGTTACACAGTTTCTTCACTCCTAATTTAGAGTGCCTTGGTAATCAAACAATTTGTGGATCCTAGTATTTCTCTCCTCACTTTTTTTTTATTTTAACTTTTTGGTTTGCTGTATCTCTGCAATAGTCTCTCTCTTCTGCAATAAATTGCATCACACAGCCTCAGGAGCAATAAGGACACAAATGGCATCCCTAAGTACTGCCATAAAAATACAAACCAGCAACATATCCTTTAGAGTAGAAAATAGATTACATTCACTAGCATGTTCTAGTACAATCTTACTGTCTACAGTACTTGAAGGGCTACATCCGGATTCTCATGGGACAATATTTTAAAGGCTTGGATTTTGAGCTTCATGGACGGACATGCATTTCAAATGAAATCTGTATGAAAATACGATAGAACTGTATTCTTCTGCATTCCTTCCCTTTTCCCTCTTTCGCTAAAACAATGTAGATTATTTAAATCATATCAGGAAGGAAAAGACTAAAAGGAATTTTTTAATGAGAAATTCTCTAAAAAATTAGCATAACAACAATAGCAGTGATACAATTACTCTCCTTCCTATACTATCTATGAAAAAATTTAACTTCCAAAAGCAGAGGAAGTTAATTTGTCATCTTTACATATAAGCATGGCACATAGAACTTCTTTATTCCTCATGTCTCCTTGTTCTTGTCCAGATTTTCTCAGCTATTAGGCATTTCATAGAATCTATCATAGAATAGAATTTAAATTGATGCAGTTTTAAACTCTATATATAGGAAGGGGTTTTTAAAAGGGAATTCCACAATCATCTCTGCAGAATCATTATAATATGAGAGCAAAAACATCCATATGGTGGCATACAGATTAATAGAAAATGTTCACCTCTATGACCTTTCAACTTTAAAGGCATCTGAAGCAAACTTTGCTCCATTAGCAAGTAGATATACATTGATATAAATTGTTTTTTTACAGTCTATGCTGCCCAGAATAAAAAAGCTTTCTTTGGGTAGCTCTTTTCACTTTCAAAACAACCGGAATATCAAAAGCAGCAGAACTGACGGATCTTTCAACAACCTGTCATGTTACTTTGTCTAGTATTCTCTGTTAGTACTGCAGGGAGAAGGAGAAGATAAAATTAAAAAGTGATGTACAATGTCTTATGGGATTCTGTTTTTTTTAAAATAATTATGACGTAACAGCAATAAAAAATAGTCCCGACTCCAATATTTTTATGTGGGCTATCCTTATCTTGATATCAATATAACAGCTTTAATATCCATTTTTAGTACATTTCAGTAAATACTATTTGGAGCTTAGAAGAAAAACTAAACTGTTGCCTGAATTATGCCTGTTACCAAGAATGTTCACAATAAGATAAATTATATATACAGAGATGTACATTAGAAAAGCCCATTAACCAACTAAAAGGAAACTTGTTATAATTACACTATATAAGATAAATTAGCATATATTTGGTTTGCTTGTACTGCTTATCTATCACTGACAAACATATTACACAAAAATACTGTTCACTTAGCAGCTGATTTGATTAAAGCTGCAAATACTGCATCTAAACGTTGCTGAAGAGTAACCTTTGTTGCTTAGTAACACCACATAAAATCCAAGTGGTGACATAGAAGGCTAGAATCCTGCTGACTATTAATCACTGAATTTGCTATGCTTATGAACATTTTGCTTAGTTTGGTTTAGTATATTTTACTAGTTTTAATATTTTCTCATGACATTCACCATCAACATTATCACAGTATTTTTACATTAATATGCATATATTATTATTAGGCCTTATATAATAGAGTGCAGCACATTTTTTTTAAGGAATGAAAAGCAAAATTCTAGTACATAATAAAAATGGAAAATAAAGAGCTTTATCTTCCTATACAGAACATGGAAAAGATAATATCTTTTATGAAACAGAAATATCCTTATTAGGGAGTGATAGGCAAAAAACCTGTGCTTCTAGTACCATGACTTTATTGGATCAGCTCACTGTACTGAAAATTTAGAATCCTGACATTTCAGTGTTGTATTCTTTATTAGCAGCTGCCCAAGATATAAAGGCAAAGATCTTTTACAGGATTTTGAAATTAGGATTTGAAAGAAAATTGAATTATTTGCATGGTGAGGTTAAAAATAGATCCCTCACTCGATATCTCCTCATAATTCTTGCTAAGTTATTGGGTTTTCAGTATTTATATTAAGAGACCTGAGGGGCTCTGGTTTTGCATCTGAGTAAGCAACCTGAGACTACATCAAAAGACTCCATTTCTTTCAGATACTAGAAGTTAAAATGTAACAGAATGCCAACTTCAGGTGGAGAAAGTATCACCATTCAGTTACTCTGTGTGGAGGAGGTGTTTGAGAACCATAATCCTTTCCCCTTAGGGACAAATAGTTATGGCTTTGTGAAAAAACATACACTTAAATTAAGATGGTGCAATCATACATTGGTATACAACTTGAGTTGTGATTTCAATTATAAATAACTGGAGTTTCTAAGTTGGTCATAGTTTGCTAAAGGCTAAACAGTGATGCACAAGGTATAAATTTACAGAATAATGTACTGAAGTTTTTTTTGAAAAACGGGCACACAGAAGAAGAAGTACTATACTTCGTGAGTAAAGTGTTGACTAAATATACTTTGACTATTACTCAAAATTATATATATAGAGATTTCTTAATATTTTTGTCATATTTGACAAGAACAGACAGGATTGCAACCTGGACTGGTAATATACAAGAATGATATGCAAATTGAAAACAATGAATCTCAAAAAAAAATGTGTCTATGACAGAATAGCACGGTAATCTCCCTTAGAGAACTCTGGAGAACCAATGCATCACACCGTACAAATTATTCTGAAAAGTTATTTGATAAATATTGATATGCATAAAGAGAACAAAAATTGAAAAATATACACGCATATACCCCGAGTTGGCTTGTTCTTAAATCATATGTTTTTAGAACAAATATTTATGGAAAAATTATTAAGGCATTGAGGAATCAAATACACATGATGTAAACTTACATAGAGCATACAGTATCACATGCCAATAGAGGTTTCTTGTATTAAAGAGAAAATATTGGACTGTGGAGAAGTCATATTTGGAATTTATTGAGGATTGGGAACAGTCACTGTATCTCAATCTTGGATTTTGACCTTGGCTCAAAGGTTAAAAGTGAGGTAATGAAATTAGATGATATCACAAAGTTGGCAGTCGTTTTGAATAGAGGGTAGCAGTGAAATATGGCACATAAATAAATTAATAGCCTTAGAGAGTGAAGTAATAGGGCACGGGGGAATTTATGAGAACAAAGAGAAAATCCATTCATTTAGACACTCAGAACAAGAATCTGTAGGACAGTGTTCAGCCTGCAAACAAGCTGGAATTTTCTCAGCTGGAAACAAGAAATTAATTTTTAAAAGCCCAGGTATATATCTCTTTATAAGGATGATAGTAAATCAATAGGGAATAAAGCTGTAAAAACAGTAACTATGGTCCCCCAAATCAGTAATCAAAATACTTCCAGCTAAGTAGAAATAGTAGCTCTTTGTGCAAGACATCAGTGAGACCTCAATTAGAGTCAGTGTACAGATACAATTACCCAAAATGAGAAAGAACTATGGCCTACTATGTAGAATTCAACAATTAATTAAATAAATAAATAAACATACATTTTAATTTGAAAAAGAAACTAGTTTATCACAATGTACTTAGAAAATGAAGATTCACTCAGACTTCTTTTCTGACTGCCATGATTTTTCAAAAATGATGAATAGTGGCTTAGCAAGCTAGCTGAAATTACATTGGCCTTTTACAGAATGAGGATGGTCACCTCAGAAACAGGGACAGGGTCAAGGTAGAGATGTTTAGCACATTCTGTGCCTCCATCTTCACCACACATGACAGATTAAGGGGGTCACAGTGCCCTGAGCTGGAGGACCATGACTGGTGAGAATGATAAACTCCCAGTTGACCTTGAGCTTGTGTGGATCTGCTGCTCCAGCTGGATCCCTATAAATTTGAGTCCTGATAGGATTCACCTGAGAATACACAGATCTGGCTAATGTCCTCGTGAGGCATCTCTCAGTGATTTTTGAATGGTCTTGGTAATTGTTGCTCCAATTTTTGAAAGAGGCAAGAAGGATAACATTAGATACAGGTCTGCCAGTCTCACTTCAGTGATGGTAAAATTATGGAGAAAATTATTCTGGAGCCATTGAAAGACACCTGAAGGACACTGTAATGACAGATCACAGCCAACATGGCTTCATTCAGGAGAAGTGCTGCTTCTTGAACCTGATTTCCTTTTATGACAAGGGAACCCACCTAGTTGATGAAGGCAAGTCAGTTGATGTAATCTTTTCAAATTTCAGTAAAGCTTTCAATGCTGTCTCTCACAGGATCCTTCTGGACAGAATGTCCAGCAAGCAGCCAAATAAACATACCATATGCTGGGTGAGCAACTGGCTCTCCAGTTGGGTACAAAGGGTTACAGTGAATAGCATGACATCAGACTGTCCCTAGAGGAGCTCCTCAGGGCTCCATCCTCAGCCCTGTGCTCTTCGACATCTTCATAAATGTCTTGGAAGCAGGACTGGAAGGGATACTGAGAAAGTTCGCAGACCATACAAAACTGGGAGGAACTGCTGACTTCCTTGAGGGCACTGAGATCCTGCAGAGAGACCTCAACAAGTTAGAGGGATGGGAAATCACCAACCATATGAAGTTTAACAAGGGTAAGTGCCAGATTCTGCACCTGGGATGGGGCAACCCTGGGTGTACATACACACTGGGCAATGACAGGCTGGAGAGCAGCACTCAGGAAGGGGACCTGGGGATCCTAGTTGATGGCAAATTGAATATGAGTCAGCAGTTCCCTGGCAGCCAGGCAGGCCAACTGTGTCCTGGAGTGCATCAGGCACAGCATCACCAGCTGGGCAAGAGAAGGGATTGTCCTGCTCTGCTCTGCTCTGCTCTGCTCTGGGGCAGCCTCACTTTAAGCCTCACTTTTATATTGTGGTTTTGGATGCCACAATATAAGAAAGATATAATGCTATTAGAGAGCATCCAAAAGAGGGCAGCTAAGACAGTGAAGAACCTTGAGGGGAAGCCATAGGAAGAGCAGTTGAAGTCAGTTGGCTTCTTCAACCTGGAGAAGAGAGGAGCAGACTGAGGAGAGGCCTCACTGCTTCCTCACGAGGAGAAGACAAGGGGCAAACACTGATGTCTTCCCTCTCATGGCCAGTGACAAGACTTGAGGAAATGGCCTGAAGCTGTGTCAGGGTAGGTTTCAAGAAGTGTTTGGACAATGCTCTCAGGCACATGGCGTGATTCTCGGGCTGTCCAGGGCCGGGAGTTGGACTTTGGTGATCCTAGTGGTTTCCTTCCAACTCAGACTATTCTGTGATTCTCTCAAGTAAAACTCACTAGGTGAAAACTCCAGCAGCTGATCCTCGACCATCCACACTGCTTAGCTCCTTGACTCTAATTTGGAATTCTCCAACTAATTTTTTCCAGCAAAGCCTCGCCATTGTTCTGGAGGTAGTTCATTCCTGTAATTACTTTTAAACTTCAGTATGGCCAACACAGAATCCGGTACCATTTGACCTTTCTCACTTTTTGTCAGAAAATCTATCAGAAGGCTTTGCACCACAACAATAGCAATATTTATACTCAGTTTTATACATCAGGTTTTTATAATGTAGTCTTTTTTAAGGCTGTGCTATGGTCTCAAACTCTGAATAAATTTTAAATAAACACCACCCCCCCC
>VXBT01010675.1:98239-116436 GCA_013400235.1 Oriolus oriolus
CCCCCCCTCCAAAACACCCTATTTAGCAAAACTGCATAGTTTTCCAGAGTCACAGCAGCAGAACATCAAACCTAATGCTCTACAGTACTCTTGCTCTAAAGTGAGCAGACATACCTGTTTGTGTTCTTTCTGGCCACAAGTAAAAAGTTGATGCCCTTGAATGGATGTGTTTAACAATACAGACAGATCCAGAGTTAATATATTTGCTGTTTAGAAATGCAACAGGTAACAAGCATTATGAAAATGAAAATAAACATTTAATTCTAGAACACAGTGGGCACAAACTATGCATCATCTCAAATACACTGCAGCTTAAAAGCAATTATTTAACAATGACAAAAGTGAAATTCTTGAGCAGCAACCCAAAGGAAACAGTCGGCTTAAGAGAATACTAAAAGATTTTAGAAAAAACATAATGGTTTTTTGAGACAATAACCTTCATTAGGTTATTGTCTGCAATAGAAAGAGACAGGACTAAACAATGAAGGGAACTATTCTCAGGCTGATGTTTGGAAAATTAAGCATATTCATAATTGAATAGAAAGCTAGTAGTTTATGTCACAAAGATTCATATGATCCTGATTTTAAAGAAGCACTAATGGAGAAAGAACTTTTTCTCTGGCCTTCCCCAAAGACTTCTAAGTGTACTTAACTTTATCTCTCTACATGCTGAGCATCTCTTCCACTCAGCAGTTACCAGAACTTTCTTCATTGTCAGTAGAGACCATTCAAAACTATTTGAACACTTACTTCAGGTGCCTCATCTCAGATCCACTCTCTGAAGGAACCTGTCTCAATGATAAAAGTATGCATATGTATAGGTTTTGTTGCCTAAATATTTTTTTACATACAACTACATAAAGTCAGATATCACTAAAGAATAAATATTTCTGAAAGATGCATTTGAAAATCTGCCAATAGAAACTTCTCAGATACTCATCATGAACAAAAATTAGATTGGAAAGGAGAAGGCTTTGGGGAGATCTTATAGCAGCCTTCCAGTACCTAAAGGGAACTTAAAAGAGAGATGGAGAGGGACTTTTTACAAGGGCAGTTAGTGATAGGACAAGGAGGAGCAGCTGCAGCCTAAAGCAGGGTAGGCTTAAATTAGGTACTAGGAAAAAAATTTTCACTGTGATGGTCATGAGGCACTGTTGTCCAGAGAGTTTGTGGATCCACCATTTCTGGAAATGTTCGAGACCGGGCTGGATGGGCCTCTTAGAACCCTGGTCTGCTGGAAAGTTCCCTGCCCATAGCAAGGGGATTGGATCTAGATGATGTTTAAGGTCCCTTTCAACCTTACCATTCTATGATTCTATAAAAAATGTAGTCATTATTGACAGATTCTATTTACTTCCTTTATTTCTTATTTCCATTTTTCTTTATGTGTGTGTGTGTGTGTGTGTGTGTGCAAGCAATTTTAAATTACCATTGCCACAGGATAAATACTTTGAATGTGAACCATGACATCACTTTTCCCATCTTAAAGTTATAACTATTCTCTGCATTTTTAGTCCCAAAAATTCCAGGGCTACAATAAACTGAAATTTTTATCTCCTGCAGCAATTTTAGAAGACAAAATGAGACTAATAAAGAAGTCTTTAGAATCCTTCCTGTTTTTAAATAGAATTTTTTTCAGGCAGATCTACGTTGACTATCTGGAAGTGCAAGATTATCACAATGACTACTCATTACATAAGATTATTCAAAATTCAAACTGTTCAAAACACAGAGGATATAAAATTTCTCATTGGCTTCAATAACTTCCTCTCTTCCAGGAGCAATGATCAATCTTCTAAACTCTTGAATTTGTGTACCTATACAAAATGTGATTTATTCTTCCATTTTTCATTCTATTGTCTCACGTCTCTTTCATTTCTTACAAACATTAAAAAAAATATATATTGAACTTTCAGACGAAAGATCCACAATGACCAGAATTCTGTCTAGGAGGGTGAGCAGCACAAAGTGCTGGAGAGATCACCAGGACAGAGAGGATGAGGAACAGTATTGAACAGCATTCTCTGAAGGTGTTTCATGCTTCAGACACTCAGTGATTCAGAGGTGGTGACTTCATATTGGTAGAATATTTTTTCCTCTATGAATTTATGCAAGAACTGAATGCAGATAAGTAAGAGGGCACCTATATTACATTAGACTTGCAATCCAGCTTTGTGTTAGCTTGCTGTGAAAGGACCCACACAAAGAACCAATAACATGACACAGAAACACAATTATTTTCTTAATTACTCTTCTAGATCTGAGTTATTTTCACCTTTGTTGCCTTCAATGGATTTACTCATGAATCCAGTTATCCCATCTGAATTCCATTTCTTGTTAAACCTTAAGTGGATATAAGCTTTAAGCATTTTACAGTGAGTCTTTGGCATTGAGTTCTGTTTTCTGGAAAGATTCAGCCTTCAGTTCTCCACTTAGATGCTACTAGTTTAATTTGATGTTCCTTATTTAATATATTAGAATGAACTGTTGACTTATCTGTATTGTCTTTTCATCAGACTTAGAATTGTAGATTTCTTTGTTATTCTCCTCACTTATCTCTTTCCAATCAGGGAAGTTTTAGCACTCATACCTCAAGTGAGAATTGTTTTGTGACTTCAATCATCTTTCTTCATGGCCATATTCAAGATGTGTTTGAAACAGGAATTTACACATTTGCCTTCATTTTCTGACCACTACTGAACAGGTGCCAGTTTTTCTTTACTACAAGGTCTTACCTTGAAGATAATAGCCAGTGGAGGGTGCATACGTTATATGTTTGCTTTTTTCCCAGCCACTTTATACTTGTCTACATTGAAATTAATTTTCCATGCTGCTGCAACTTTCTTGATGTCATAAACTATTCTTGGTCTTTTTGCAGTTCTGCGTGGTCTGGCTGTATGTCCTCATCATCTAGAATGACTCCAAATTATCACTAATTTTTTTTGCACTTGCTGCTCACATCTAGTTCATTTATGAATATGTTGAATGGCACAAATTACAGCACAGATACTTGCTCTTCCTGAAGAAGATTTCATTATTGCCATTAGCTACCTGTTAAAATTGAAAACCAAAATGACAGGTGTATCAGGGCTGTAGACAGACGAATAAATGTGACATTTATAAAGCTATTTAACTATATTGCAATAAGTCTTGTTATTTCTACCAGTATAACAGTGTTGGATGGATGCTAAACTGAGAGGAGAATTTTTTGTCTATTTCTGCTTCCATAGTAGTATGAGACCAGAATGCCAACAAAAAAGAGTTTAAAACAATTGGGGGATGAAAGATCTCAACATTTCTAGATTCAATTATTTTCATCCCTGTTTCCTAAGTTAAATTGGAGGACTTTCTTATGGTTTTTGATGATGATTTCTTTCATACTGCCCATTACACACCAGGGTGTTCTTAAATAAATTGTGTTAAGTGCAGCCACAATGCAACAGTGATTCATAGGACCCATATCGATGCCAGAAGTGAAAATACATTTTAAGTAAAACATGAGACCAAGCCCCCAAAACACATTCTAAAATTATAGTGTTAACAGTCCTGTTCTTATTATAATTTTTATGCATTTATTTTTGTTGAGTAAATTGATTCCATCCGGTTTCACCTCTGCATAATTGTATGCTAAACTAATTAATCATTTTTCTTTCAGCAAACAGCATTGGCATGGCTGTGCAATGTGCACAGTACATCTATACTTCGAGTAACAAGGTCTGTAAGAGGTTTTTTGTAATCCATTATTGGTACATTGTAATACCACTTAATAGCATAACACATGTTTTAAGCCTCTTCCAGCTGGCATGGTCAGCTTCTACTAACTCCCAAGTTCCCAGATAATGTGAATTTGATGATCGCTCTCTGTCGCAGAGATACAAGAGTGCATAGCAATGGAGCTAATCACTGGTTGTGTATCCATAACATTCCTATAAAAATTTGTCACAATGGCATGGATAGAGAGGGCCTGACTCTCATTTAAAATGCCAACTCTCTTTTTCTCTGCAATTGCAATCCTATTTAACACAAAGCAGAGGATTCTGATGAGCACTAGCAGAAAGGCAAATCAGGTCAAGATGATGTAAGAATATGGGGAAACAGTAATGGCCCTTATTTTTTTTTTTACTTTTGGCAGACATAGCAGTGATTTACATGTGTACGTGAACATCTATCTGGTCCTTTCTTTCCAGACAGTTTTTTAAAAATTTGTGTCATCCAAATATGAGAAGATGCTGTAGGATGAATGGATTAAAAGAACCCCTATCAATTAAAAAAAAAAGGTTTTTCGAATTGACGTCTCTATGATGCAATAAAGAAAATTACTAGGAAAAAAAATTACATTAAGTACATTGAAATCTTGATTCACAGAAGAGTCTTTTGTATTCAAGACACACACAATATAAATATTAACCTTATTTTCCTTTAGTTATTCTTTCGCTATTCAGCATTCTGGATCAAAAGAAGTTCTTATAAATTGACTACATAATTGGAAGGTTGCTACATTTAGTCCTAACATGCCTCTGCTAAAGACAATATGCTATGCTGGGGCTTCCTCTTTATTTTTCAAAAAAGAAAAATTAAAATGGGATCAATTAAATGCAAAAACTCAAATAAGAGGCTTGGGGTAAGGATTCCATCAGGATGTTTTTATGTAGCATTAAGTTGTTTCTAAGGCCTTCCGAGTTTCAGGTATGTACGTATCTTCATCTTGATTCATCAACCAGATTCAGTATATAATTCAAGGAGATATGTATTACTTCCAAAACAAAGTTCTTCTAACCCTTTTAGGTATCAGTACTACAATGAGATAAAACATGTTCTAGAAGTGCCCCTTTTTATTCAAGGAATAAAATCTCTGTCTGGCAAGCTGAGATGTAGATGTCTGCATTATAAAAACTTAAAGGTAGATGAGGTAAATCTCATTATATTTGACTTATTTCAGTGGAAAAGAATATGAATTGCTACATAATTCTCACTAAGCATCTGGTGTTGTGGAAGGAAATTATATTATCAATTGTATTAGAAATAGTGCAGGTAAAGATAACTTTTGGCTGCATATGATTCTATGAAATATTGCAGCTATTTCCTCTGTGCTACAGCATCATTTTTAAAGTGAAATGATTCTGCCTGGAGAAGCCTGAAGAGGAAGAGAGTTGCATGAGTTATTCCTACTCCATTAAATTAAAAGTGCCTTGAGCCTGTTCTCTGACTGTGGTCACATAATAATTGATTTCCATACTGGTAAACATGCTGAGACACAGAGCACCAGTAGACGCATCAATATTAGATTTTGATAAAGGTCTCTGACCCACAGTAACTACAGAACCATGCCTAGGAGTTGCATAGAAAAGTGCTAGTAGGAATGGAAAAAGATCAGGCCAAGGTCTGTTCAAGTCCCAGAGTCATGGAATATCCCCTAAAACTATCTGTACCCCTAGCATATATATTCTTTTAGATCTCATAAATACCTCTGAGACATAAAGTGGGAATAATGACTACATCATACTTTTTTACGCCATACCACATTTCTAGCTTGGGTTTAGATGTAAATAAAGTGGGAATGGAGAGTACTTCAAGACTCACTTGGTATTTACTTGTTTATTCACTCATAAGAAATAACGACCACTTATTCTTATATTCACAAACCCATTCAATTCAATCTATCAGAAAGAGGGGAGTTGGAGACAGGAAAGATTTTGATATGTCTCCTGATAAAGGTTGCCATTATTCACCACATAAAAGATGAGAAAACAATACAAGTCAAAAGCGAGGTAAAAATTAAAATAAGAATTCAGGAAATAGAATATTCTGGTGAAACATCAAGGGTATGGCTATTTTCAGAACTTTGTGGCATCCACTACAAATATTCACACACTGTAGAACCTAAGTCTTGATAATTTTTGACCAGAGAAAATGGTTGACTGGAGAGAAGAAAAAGAAATTATTGATAAATATAAAAAAATTGCAGCATCAATGTATCTTCAGATAAGAAGTTGCAACTTCAGATAAGAAGTTGCATCAAATTAAAGCCTCTTAGGAAAATGAGCTCATGCATATGCTTTCTAGAATATCATATGTCATATTACAGAGAAGTTTTTTTTCCCCATCCATAGCTAAAATACATAGGATGTTTGATGGTCATATATTCCTTAAAAATTTCATCAGTTACCAACTTTTTTCAGTCATAAAGTGGTAATGGTTTTATCAGAGTACTTTTCGGTAAGTTTTCTTTTTCACTGTTCAGTGTCAGACTTTAAGAGGAAGTGTAGAAAAATATAGAGAATGTAGAGTAGGGTTTTTATAGGGTTTTTAGAATGACTCTCATTTTTTCATATAAAGGTAACTTTATAGATAGAGTATTTTAGAAGAGTTTGAGCCAATTCCCCTTTTGCAACTCCTTTAGAGCATTTTCCAGTAATTCTTTTTAATATTCTTTGCTTATTGAGGGAAAGTTGTAACTGAAGTTTTTGATGTGTAAATTATTAACTGAAATATATTTTCTGAGTATTATACTGCAGCAAAATTTCACTTAGTTCACAATCCTTCCTTTTTTATCAGTGATACTATACATTTATTTTCTCGGTGACATGGGTTTTGTTTGGAGTTTTATTTCTTTATTTTGTGGTTAGGTTGTTTTGTTGGTTCTTTTCCCTCACATTATTTGTAATGAACATTTAAAAGTAATTGGATACAAACATAAGAAACACCTTATCCCTGAAGTTTAGCATTTATACTAAATCTGTGCTGCAAGTTTAAAAAAATGGATAAAAAGAGTTAAGCTATTAATTTACAGTCCCAAATTTTTAGATAAAACCTAGATTTTTAATTTTAGTAATATGATATTTTCCTGTTTTATAAAAATTACTTGTTCTTGGTGTCTAGGTTACCCATGAAGGTCCTAGGTTGGAACTCAGTTTCTTTGAGTTAAAATAGGACTTATTTATTTCTCCTAACACAGTAAATATAATGATTAGCGTGACGAAACATCTTCTCAAAAGCATTGAAAATCCTGTCAGGCAGGTAGGGGTTTGGCGTACCTTTAGCAAAAAATCCCTTAGGAATAACCACTAGAAACATTTAATCCTAATGATTCTAGTCTTCTTTAGAAGCATATTTTCCAGCTGATATTGAAGGGCTGTCTTCCAGCTCATTTCAGGGAGAATCTGAATTAGGCTTTATGAGTTCTTTTTTATTCTAATACTCAATTTCAGCATATATTTACACACCCTTCATGACACTGCTGACAGAGCAGGGACAAAATCGTTTCTGAGATAAATTTTTTAGAAGAGAAAGAATCTTGTCCTGCTCACTGGGATATAGAAAGCGTTCCAGTCAAAGCCTGAAATGCTGGCTTTGGACCACTCAGTTAAATAAACTTGATCATTATATGCGTGAGCAACCAAGATTAAATTATTTTTTCTTCAGATATCCATCTTTTGCTCAAGAACACAATTCCTTCCTTGATGGAAAACAAAGCACGCTTCCTGACATCAGTGAAACGTCATTTTTGGAACTGCACGCAGTGCCTGTGGTGTCTTAGGTTTTAACTTTTATATTTTTCAAATCCTGCACTGCCTAGTGTGTAACTCTGAGGTTTTGTGTGGCCTGTTAACTACTGTTCTCTCATGCTGGTTGGATAGAACAAACTCTCTCTAGGTTTGCTCTTCAAGGACACCTCAATTGTCCCAGGCCCCAAAATGTGTAAACTAAAAGCCTCTGAAGAGGAGGGGCAAACTTGGTGTAATTACATCATTAACTGAAGTTATAATTGGAGAATTAACCCTGATGTGCAAATTGACCAAACTTATAAAAGTGTTAAGAACCCATGACCCAGGGCCATCTTGGGTGTAGCTTTTGGCCTGCCCAGGGTGTACCTTTGAAGGCCCTTCAAATAAATACCTACTTTTATTCTCTTATTCTTTTCTAGCCTCTGTTTTCAGGTAGCTGCTTCCAGGCATCATCTGCAGTCAGACTCACACATAAAAATCAGCTGAACAACTATTATTGTCTATTTTTTAATGACTCCAGTTTTGGAGTATGGTTCCCAAGGTGATTTATAGTTTATATTTTTCTACATATTTAACTACCTAATAAAGATAAAATAAGCATTTTGGGACAACAAAGGATAAAGGTTGAACTGAATAAATTTTTACTGCAAAATTTACTTGCAATATTTTGCCCTTTTAATGTCCTTAAATATGCCCCAGACCCCTTCTATAAGTTCATCTGACTTCTCTCATCAGTACAGTCCATATGTCTCTTAATATCCAGAAATTAACAATGATAGTTATACCAAGCAGTCTGGCAAACTATTGTCTGTATTTGAGGGAACAATTTCTCCTTATGAATTGCAGTAAAAGGCAATTTTGTCTAATTACATTGAGCATATTAAAATGTTAGCTTTTCCCTCATGGGTACTAACACCAGATTTGTAATTGTTGATGGGACTGAATTTAAAATGTCCCTCCACTTGGGAATTAGAAGACACAAGTTTTGAATATATGACCCTTACTTGTTAAAGTTTTAAATATCTTTACTGTGTTCTTACAATGCTTATCTCTGTGCTATTATGAATGAAAAACTTCATTTTTTGGAAAAGATTTTCCAAGTTGCTCTTTTAATCTGTTTTACGCAATAATCCATACATTTTTTAAATCTTTTCTATGAGTGCAAAATTTCAAATGTACAAATATTAGTAACAATTTTTAGTAATTTTAAAAACTTATTATTTTAAAATCTTGTCCAAATGCTCTTGACCAATTAATTGGTTGCTTTTCAAAATGCTGATTCACCAAAGAGTTTATACGAAATACATACATGAATGTACAGTCCATGTGTGCCCCCTCACCTGTACTGTCCTGGATTATAAACTATGAAATAACCTTCCAGCAGAAAAGACATGCAATTTACATTGGTTTTCCCCTAAAAAAATTCCCAGTTTTATTCATAAAAATCAGGGGAGAAAAAGAAAGAAAGAAAGAAAGAAAGAAAGAGANAAGAAAGAAAGAAAGAGAGAGGAATAAGGAAACAGTAGTTTCATTAGTTTGTCTTCAAAACAGTTCCATTTACAAATATATGAGGTGATAACTGAGTTTTCTAAAGAAGTTAGCTTTTTCTTCACATAATGGTAATGGTAAAATTGTTCCTCAGAATGATCTGAAGAGCAGAATTTCAGTCAACCAAATTATATGAAATAATTTCTTGTCAAATATGGCTTTTTAATTTTACATCACAACCTGATCCATAAAATTTGTGAGAGTTGATATACATACACAAGAAATAACAACATGAATAATATTAGCACCGGATCTTTATTGTTCATCCTTTCATGTGATAACATGCTTATGTAATGGAGAAATCAAGAAAAACCTACAGAGATCCACCTAAATCTAATGATCTTTTAGTAATTAGCTCAACAATAAAATTTAAAAAATAAATATATTCAAGTATAAAGAAAACTGGATATTTTTAATGAAGAAAAATAAATTCTGTACATGCCTCTAGTTAAATATGGGCAAAATACCAGATAAGTATCAAGAACTATTTCACTCTTTTAAGTCAGGAGGAACAGGAGTTTAAAGTTCTGAGTGGGTTCTTGCTCAGATCATGAAGCCATTTAATGCATGCTGGATATATCTATCTGTATTTATCCTTATATACATAGAAGAGAAATAATTCTGTGTTTTCCTGTGAATATTCTGTTTTCACATGTCAAAAATTATAATCTTTGCACGACTGCACTTTCATCCAGTTGCTCAAAAACCCAAAGGAAGGTGAGTGAAACAATAGTAAGTCTCAGAATGAGTGTAATAGTCCAGGTAAGCACAAGTATAAGCTGCTGTCCAGATTCTAAATGGTTATTTTTGATGCTTAGGAAAGTTTTTCCATTTGTTTAATTTTTTCTCATCATTATAACCAATAATATTTTTATTGATCCCACTATTGCCTTTGACATAAGGATTGATGGAGATAACAGATAAAAAATTCAGCATTAAAACACCCTGCATTCTCAAAATAGAACTCATAAATAATTAGTATGACTAAAGGCAGATGAACACTCAGGCTGTCTTTATAGTCAATAGGAATAAATCCACATGATGGTTAAATCAATAAATCAATATTCTTATACATGCTGTGTTAACCTTTGTATGGTTTTACTGTATTTTTTGCATGCATTAACAAGTCATTGAAGCATTAATTCTAAAAATGGCATTAGAGTAGACACCATCAAATAATTACTTTACAGGAAGGTGGAGGAAGTAGAATGCCTGTGAAGACATTGAGCAAGCAACCCTATAGTGGACACCAGGTTCTGAATCTGTACTGCTGGTAGTGTGTTATCATGTATAGGTGTTGGGTAGAATGGTCTCGTGAATATCATTATTCCACAGCAGAATTAAAGTTAGAAAAAGTTCAGCCCTAGGATTTTCAGCTAAATGTCCTTCCTGATATCCCAGATTTCCAGAATCATTCAGGTCGCAAAAGGCCTCCCAAGATCGCAGAGTCCAGCCTTTCACTGACCTCTGCCTTTTCAGAGCATAACACTGAGTGCCACATCCAGTCATTGGTGATGGGATGGTGACTCCACCACTTCCCTGAGCAGTCCATTCTAGCGCAGTGTCTTTGCTGAGACATAGAATATATATCAAATAGATATTGAGGAAAACTTGATCTTTTTCTCCACTTTATAGTGGGTTTTGTGAAAAATCTCTGACCGTGCAAGTGTTAGGCTTAGAGTTTCATGTGCCAGACCTAAAGTAAAAGATACCTTGTTTAGCAGATAAGACTGAAGCAGCCCATAATGATCTGTCATGGGATATTTTTTTAATCCCTCTCCTCCCCTAATGTTTGTTTCCTGCCATCAAGATTTAAGACTTCAGCTGATCAGTGTTAATTTGCATACTTTGCTTTGACTTAAGTTGAACTACTCTTGTATCTCATTTCTCAATCTATATTAAATCACATTTCTTTCCTTATTTCTATATTATTTGATAAGCAAAATATCAGAACCTTTCTCATATTCCAAGGAGAAAATACTTAATTTGAATGCTTTAAGGCAAACTCCTGACCAAAGTGATTAATGAGTTTACTAATGACAGGCTATTTAACTTACAGTTGGTGAACCATACACTCAAGATTAGTATCAGTAATGAAACATGCAAACCATAACATTACTTTTGTATAATGAAGCACTTGGGTCCTGTCATTTTGCTAACTGGGACCAGGCTACTCTCAGTGACCCTTGGAGAGGTTGTACTAGCAAGTCTGGATAGTTGTCAGATGTCCTGGGAACACTGAGATCAGGGAAAGAGCTTTGAGATTCTTCCTTTCCAAGGTCTCTATCTCCATGCTAGAAATGTTCATGCTTCTTTTCTATTTCTGACCAGACTGATTCCTCATTTGCTTCAGAATTCTTTTTGGTATTTCTCAGTTATTGTTGAGTCCAGCTGATGATCAGCATTCATTATAGGCTGATGCTTTTCTTCCTCTTCAACAAGATGAGTTTTTGGCAAATGCCTTCCAGACGGTTTTGTTTGCTGTGGGTGGATCGTGTAGGCACACCCACACCCTCCTATCCTCCTATCCCAACCATTTCTTTGTAATTTACAAGTTATCCGAAGGTTATAAAAAAGGAAAGACTACCCAAAAAATGTCTTAGAAGTAGGATAATTTTCTCTTGCATTCTTTTTCTTCTCAAACCTGTGTGCACACATGCACTTGCAGACATACATGCACTATTTGGCTATCAGGGAATATTTGAAATATTGAACTTCTAGAGCTGGAGTTGATGACCTAAAAGAATGGAATAATTTTAAACATGTAACATTATGTCAAGCTAAAATGTGGGTACTTCAGTTTCTTTTGTCTAGTCATCATCTGTGGAATCAGGAAAACTAAGTCTAATTTCATTGTGTTGTAAATGCTGCCAAAGGTTTTACAAATTTACAAGAAGGAATGGGAACAAAATAATGAAAAAGAGAAAGGTAACTTATGCTAGATCCTAAAGATTGCTTGGTACTATGAAATCAGATTAAATAATACTGAACTTACCTGGAAAATTCACATTTGAATATTGGTGTATTCATACAGACAGACAGACACACACACACTTTTTAATAGTTATTGAAATGTATGTGTATTGTTTCAAGATTATGTTTATATAGCAACATGACATGTGCATCAGTTGCTTTTTGATCAAAGCTTTTTCCATTTGAGAGTCTTTTGATGTAAAATTTGGATCTTCATTTTAAGTAGTGAAACACATAAACTTTTCTCCAAGGACAAAATTCTAGACAGACCCTTGCAGAAAGAAGTATAAGAACTATCTAAAGTGTTCAACAGATATTTCCAGAAAATTGCCAAAGGCAAGGTTTAAACAAACAGCAGATTGATGCTGTTTAAGTTCAATGGACACAGCATGTCACTTTGAGACACTTTCTTATCCTGTTAGTGGATTGATCAGAACAGAGCTCTGTTTCTGGTTCTGCCATAAAGGATAAATGACATTCCCTACCTTGTCAACCTGTCAGCGTGGCTTGACCTATAATATAGACCTAACTTTTGCTCTGAGTAACTCTTAAGATATTGATTCCCCAAAGGAGATGTGGCTGTTACACAGTAGCTGGGATTGATTCTGAAAAAACGCTGTCATATTGCTAAGACTCAGAAGCATTTTCTGACCCCTTAGTGGGGGAATAAAAGGTGTGAAAAACATAAAAGCTTTTCTTCCAGTCTATTTAGTAGGCTGCAGCTCAAGATGTTAGATGTCACATCAAGTGTTCTCAAATTTGATCATTGACTCAACATGTCCCATCCAGGAAACATAACGCATTTCACATCATCACTGAAATATGGATGTCAGAGGACTTAGAAAAATCTTCTGATAAAGAACAAGGTAGTCTGAACTTAACTACTGAATATCAAAGTTCCTATTCCTTTTTTTATTTTTTGTGCTCATGTGTATTTTTTCTGTGTCTGTGCACTGACTTTTATACTTACAGAAACATTCATTGAAACTCATACAAAACCTAAACAAGGCTTTGGGAGTTGTTTGTTTTTCTTTTACAATTCTGACACTTTTCTCTGCATCACATCAATATGAATGAAGACATTACAATAAATAATTGAAAATATCTATAATGTGTTAGGACAGGTTTTTTTAATGCTACTAAATATTACTAAGAAAAAAGAAGTTTACTAAACTCTTCCCACATAGTATTAAGTTTTTGGTCTCTGATTCTCTTGAGTGTGAATTAAATTTTTCGTGGGAAATGGACATGATGCTTAATTATGACATCAATTTTATTTCTTTTTTAAGATGTGAATTCCAACACTGACAAAATCATATGAAGGTGTCCTTGTTCCAGCCAGGACAGGGTTAATTTTTTGCAGTAATCCGGAGTGCCATGGGTAGGTCTTGGAGGATCTGCTTACTGTTTCTGACCAGCTAGCCAAAACACCACCTCAATTATTTCTGAAAATCAATATCACTTTTCGCCAAAGATGAGGTTGGGAATCATTAGATGATACTTACTACACAAGATTGGTCTTACAGAAGTAAAGATATACTTGTTTGAAAGGCAGATGAAACTGAATTAAAGGTTGTGCATTATCATTCGAAGTAAAATACTCTTCACATGATCAGAAAAATGATTGCATAAAACTGTAATCAATCTATGCAATATTGTCTTTTTATTATATGTATTCAATATGGTTTTGATTTTCTTCATTTTCTTAATAATGTGATAACAATATTGATAAAACGTGTGAAAGCAACTCTGATGAAAAAAGCAAAATGTTAAGGCAGACACCAGATGAAATCTCTGTAAAACAAAAAAAAAAAATTCACAAATGCATCCTGTCTGGGTTTCTTTCTTTTTTTTAAGAGCAAATGAGAAAGCCTAGGAAAACAAGCCTAAAGAGAAAAATGTCTTGCACCCTAAAGGTGGTGATATTGTTTATATGCCATTTTTTATTTCTGTTTTGCTTCATTTTGATGTATTGCTGAGAGACAGTGCTTCAAGCTTCTGTTCAGGTTTCTGCTTCAAGCTTCTGTTCAAACATGCTCCTGACTTTAGAAGCATTGTGGATTTGAAGAGGGAGGAGAGAAAGGTCTGTGAGACAAGGTTGCTCACACTCTTAGCATAGTCTGGACCCATCCACATCAAACTTCTCACAAAGAGAAATAATCTAAACTATATATATATACATAACTTGTGTATATCCAATTTATGCATTCATGTGCTTCATCCCTTATGTACATTTTGGTCTATATAAAGCATAAATTGCACTGAATATATGCAATGCCATGTTGCATTTACCACACCGTATATATCTTTTCTCCACACACAGATGTATTCATTTGCTTGTAGAGTTATTTTTGCCCTATGGGTAATGGAGTGTTTCAGAGTATTAATGTGTTTAGATTAGCAGCACCCATCTAAGAGAAGGTATATGTATTCATCTATTACAAATAGGGAAGATGAAGTCTAATCATTGCTTTTTGTAATTCTAGGGTCTGTCTGTATTATCATACTGTAATTCATGTGATCAAAATTCTGCTCTTTTGAAATTCATTACAGCTGGAAATACTTAACATTTTGTGAAAAACTTCCTGGCATTAAATCTGACTTCTAGAACGTGACAAGTACATAGTAGCTACTTTATAAACTGTTGTCAACAGGCAGCTTGACATCACCTTAGAGCAAAACCATGGAATACTTCTTTTTTACATTTAATGCTAAGAAAAGTCCTGCAGTGTACCAGCTACAGTCCTTCCAGTCATGCTGAGAAAGAAAGTCATTCTTTGTATTCAATAGTGAAAGAATTCCACAGAAAATACCTCAGGGTACACACACAAGGAGACCAAATGATGGCTTTATTATGTCCTCAGTTGTGAGCATTCAACTTCTCAAGCACAACTGCAGAAATCCTCACAGGATGCCTGCTCCATGGGGTGAGGATGTCTCCTTGGAATATCATGGCAGGGACTGGCAGGCAGGACCCATACTCCATCAGCCAGCCTGGAGGAGGGCAGCCAGGGAGCACCAGGGCATGTCCAGCCCTGGCACCAGGCTCCTTACAGGGTCTGGATACAGGATGAAACCAGACCAAAGCAGGTCTGCAGGTGTGCCTGGCTTAGTGGGACACATAGCCAGGCAAAACAGGGCTGTGGGCAGCTGGAGACTGGCTCTGCCATGGTATCACTGGAGCAGGGCGTGTAAGACATGGACATAAGACTCCAGCAAAGGACTGGTAAGAAGATGAAGGAACTGGAACATCTCTCTTATGAGGAAAGGCTTGGACTGGAGAGGAGAAATCTCCAGAAGGATCTTTTCAATTTGTACAGCCACTTGAAGGGAGGGTGCAAAGAAGATAATGTGCTCTTTTCAGTGATACACAGGCACAGCTCAAGAGCCACAAACTGAAACACAAAAGGTTCACTTTGAACATCAGAAGATGTTTTTACTTTGTGTGGTGGTGTCTGAACACTGGCAAAGGTTGTTCAGAGAGGTCATGGAGTCTCTCACTTTGGAGATATCCAAATGCCATTTGAACTTGAGGCTGGGCAACTGATTTTAGGTGGCTCTACTCAAATAGGATGGCTCCACCTCTAATAATGATGTCCATTTCAATCTCAATCATTCTGTGATTCTGTGATTCATGATTTTTTAATTTCATTTTCAGAACTTTCTTTTATTTTTCTCAGAGCAATGGGAAAGAAATGAGGCAAATGGTTTTTACACTGAAAAGTATGTAAAGTATTTTCTTGTTTAAAATCCTGTAAAATTCTAATACTATTTTTAAGAATAATGATAAACAATAGAATTACTGTTGTTTTGTCCTTTTTTGATAATTTTAATTTTCAAGCAAGTTGGTTGTAAGATTAACAGAAATGAAAGCTTCATTGTCGTAAACTGAATAATTATGCATGGTTTACTTGCTTCTGTTTCTCAGCATCTTAGAGCTTCCTTGTAGGGCGTAATGCAAGATTTTATAGAATAATATGCTTTGAATTAATAAACAGAATTAGCTGTTTTGAGAAATCTGATCACCGACATTTTGCCATCTGATTAAGCTTATCATTCTCCTTTAGAAATACTATTATTCCATCTGTATTTAATACAGAGTGTCTATGACACTTGATTAAAAGCCATGTTTAATGCTGACTTCATAAGACCATGACACATATTAAAATGCAAAAAACCAAAAAATGTGCCTTGTTTTTGAAATGATAATACACTATTCACTATTGTGTAGAAAAAGAAGCCATTTTAAAATACATTTTACAGTTATAAGCATTTAATAGCATTCCAGTAGTAATTATCTTATTAAATGGTAAGGAATTTCGAAAAAAGATAGCAATGATTGACAGCCCATGATGACGATAAATAAATGTGTGACATTTTGGTGAAGTGTCATTAAATGCTGGACATAGGTCTCTGATAAAACACGCTCTCTTCCTTTTGAATAAAAAAGGAGCTCAATATTTTCCCATCATTATATTTGCGAACTCTGAAAACAAATGTGAGAGCCATCACTAAATAGTGTTTGCTTCCTTGGAATGGAGAAAACAAATATTTCCTGATATTATTATTAACCACTCGGTTCACTGAGGATCAGTGATAATTGCACACTGAGTGAAAAGAAATAAGTGGCATATAATTAGCTTTTTCAAATAAAACTAATTGCAAGAAAAATAGCAACAAAGTAATACATATGAGAGTGTGGTAATTAAAGACAGGAGGACAGATAATCATACAATCGCAATTAAATGATGTAGTAAATGATAAATACTGCCTGTTAATTTATTTCTTATTTATTTGTTTTATTTTTTTTAATATTTACTTTTTATTTATTGGCAGTGAATTAACCCCTTAGCAAAAAAGAAATTTCCTACCTAATGCACGTGGACATTTGTTGTGGGTTTTTATTTTATTTTTCATGAAACAAAGGAAACTAGCTTAGTCCTTGGAGTCTTTTTATGTGCTTTTTGATTCTGTCATTTTTAAACTTCTAAGATGAGAGGAAAATAATAATGATATCTGGGAAATATAGATGAATTCCTTAAAGATAACAATCCAACAGTCCTGAGTGTGACTTCTGAGCTTCATAAATGTTTGAAAATAAGGGGGCAATTGGCGTTTGTCTTTCTCACTTAATTTGTGCAAGTGTGTCTTACACTCAGGGAATTGACAATTTTACAATCATCCTTAAAATTTTGTCAATATCTTCTCATTAAGTTATATTGGATAGTTGAGTAAACAAATATTGTGTACTGTATATAGCATAGTGACAGAAAGGGTGTTGTTTATTACTACTCCCAAATTCTGATCACTTTCATCCAGCGTAGCCATTCAAAAAGTCCCTGGAGACCCAGGTTCTTGGATACTCAGTGGGCAGAGCTTCTATTCCCTCCTCCTTGCAAAAGAGCGGCTGCAATGCAGTAAATTGAGGAAACAAAAGAATCTTTAAGAGGGTAAGGAAGAGTAATGAAGAAGGAACCTACTGGAAAACAGGGTGCCTCAGAAGGGGACACACTGAGGACTTCACATGAACTGCAGATCAGGCTCCATCTCTGTTTCTCTCTTTCCAGCATTCCCTGTACTTGTCCTCTTTGCTTCAATGAGTTATAGTTTTACAAGAAACAGCATTTTCCCTTGTCTACGCTGCAGAACATGGTTTCTTCTTTTGAAACATCCTATATTTCAGGGTTGATATTACTCTCCCAAATATTAAACTATTTGTGGAGAATATAGGCTGACAAGTGTCAAGGTTGTTTATTTCATTTGTTTCACTGCCTAAGTTCATTGTTTGAGGACAAAGATTTCTAACGTGGTGTGTGTGTGGGGTGGAAAGCGACCGCGTTATGCCCAAAAGCTGTCCCTGGCAGGGGATCAGCCCGGTGGTGCAGTATAGCACGCTAGCTGGCAGCTTCTCACACCCGAGCCGATGGCAGGCACAAAACACACGCTCACACCCTGGCCAAGACAGCTCACGTGTTACCACAGACAAGGAATCCGGAAGGCCCCACATGTGGACCTTTTATTCCGAAAAGCAGGCACCACTCGAAGGGAGATCCAACGTGGAAAGAGGGCAGAGCAAACTCACGTGCAGACTTATATGGGTTTACAGAACCAGCGATTGGAGGGCACAGGGGCAGAACATGGGTGGGATCAGGGTATGGGGGCTAATAGGGA
>VXBT01010677.1:0-59876 GCA_013400235.1 Oriolus oriolus
CAGCTTTTCCAGCAGTCACAACCCTGAAGATGGAGGATAGTGGAGAGCCATCATGCACTGTGTAGGAAGCAAGGACATGAAGGTTTGGGAGGCTGGCATGGTACATGGGGCAAAAACCTAACAGACCTGTAGATGAAGGTGAGAGTGACTGGAGATGCTGAATATGGGGACTCTGGCTGAGCAGAGCAGTGGCTTGCAGTGGTGAGGTGGGAAGGAAGCTGTGCCTGGTGGCAGCTGCTGCTCCTCTCTCACCTCTGGCTGCTCGGTGAGTGCTGGGAGCCAGGAGGGTCCCATGTGTCCAGCTCAGTGCTAAACCTCCATGTGTTCCCTTCAGTTGTCATTACCTCTTTTGAGTGAAATGCTGAAAGAACTGCCCAACACTTGAGTTATACAGTTTCAGCAAAAACCTGTTATGGCTGGGTGAAGTGTTTCTTAACCTGACTGCATGTTGCTTGAGTGATCGATCTTGAGCCAGTCATGTTCCCTCACACATTTCTGTATTTGCCTTTCTCTAAATACTTACATCAAAAGGCGCTTTTCCTGATGTACTGAAGTGACAGGCAGCGATCCCCCAGTTTCTGGATTATTCAGATTTCTAACTGTAGCTATTGCAGTTTCAGCTCCCCAGCACAGCACTTCTGTCCCTTGTATTCACCATCTCATTTTAATGTTATGCTTGCATTCATCTTTTCTATGCTGACAGCCAGTCAGCAGCTACAAGGTTTTTCTTTTTGTACACAGATTTTGCTTTCATGTCTGGAAATCCTTTAGGGCATTTCTTCTTTTCTCCTTTCTTGTGGTAACATTTCTACCCACTCTCTGCTGTCAGTCCCCACAGACTTTCCTCTACCATAGAACCCACAGCCATTTCCCATTGTGTAATAGCCCAGGGAAACAGCATGTTATAAATATTTACCAGAAAAAGAAAACTTTGCAAGTTCTCTTTACTAAATCTGTGTTTTGCAGACCGATTGGAAGGTGACAGATCAGAAGGATCTGGCCAGGAGAATGAAAATGAAGATGAAGAGTAACCAACAGTTTTCTGTGAGCCCCTGGAGGTCAATGAAATTTGTATAAGACATTAATTATATTTTTCCTTACAGAGCTTTAGTGCAATTCTGAGGTATTGCTTTTGGATAACCTAACCTTTTGTTTTTTTGAATGACTGTGTGCATGACTTGGGGAGAGTGTGCAAGTTAAAATAAGCAAAAATGTTTTTAAAATGTTTTGCCATGTATGAGGGGTGCTAGAAGATGCCAAGTGCAATATTTTCCTTAAACAGCAAATGTGGGAGCTTGGATCAATGTTTTAAAGTAACTTTCATTATAGTAAAAACGTTGGTTCAAATAAATTTCTATACCTGCTGTTTGCATGTTTGTTGCTTTCTAATTAAAAGATTTGGTTGTTTTAAGTAGTTTTGTGGTTATTCTTTGTGCAGCCATTAGTTTATCACCTTGGTAACTACAACCCCATTGCTGCCTTTGCAGTGTTTGCGTTGTTTCTTACAATGTTGGTGAAGTGGCAAATACAATTATTTCTTGCAGTGAGCACTGGGGATTTTGAGACCCCACATCTCTTGGTTCCTGCATTTCCATAGGAAACCCAAATGTAGGCAAAAATTCTCTCTCCCTCAGCTGTACGGTGCCACTTCCCATTCTCTGTGCTTGGGTCTGTAATGCTGGTGAAATAGTTGTATTTCACTGATAGATCTGTGAGTTTGCCTTGTTTGCAACAGCAGCAGATACATCTTAATTTGCACTGGATTTGGGGAACATGAATTTGAAAATTCCTGTGCATTGTTTTCTAGGAGTAATTATTTGGGAAGTTTGTTCAGTCTGTTTTATGGGCTTTACCCTTCCTCCATAAATTTTTGGATGGTAATGGTGAAGAGAAAGTGAAGGAAGGAAGGTGGAGCAGTGGAAAGAGCTGTTTGCTCAATGGCAGTTCTTGCCAAGGTTGGCAGATGCTGAGAGACTCCACTGGGGAATACAGAATGCTGGGAAGAGTTCTAAATCAGGGGGATGAGGGTACTGAAGGCTTCATTACCCTGTTGACATTAAAATACACATTCATCACACAAGCTTCGCAAACTTTGCTTACATCAACAAAAGGAATTCCCCACACCAAATAAAAAAGAACATTAGCACAACATTCTGATGTCCTGATTCACAGTGCAGGCAGGCTGAAAGGGACATGGGGGACAGATATAAAGCACTGAAACAGAGGGAGAAGGGAAAATAAAACAACTGAAAGAGATAAAGAGAAATTTGTGTGGGAGGAGAAGTGGGAATTGTATGGAACTCAGCTGGCAGTAATAGTGAAGATATTTGGGCAAGGGAAGAATAACATGAGGGGAAAGGAAAAGTGTGAGGAGATGGATAAGGGTGGCTGGGTGGTTTCCTTGTTTGTTTTAAAGGAAAAGTTAAGAAATCACTGAGGAAGAGCAAATTATTAGAAGCTTTGAAAGTGATGCAGTGAAGAGAATTTGGCAAAGGACAAAATAACTGTTGGGGAAAGAAGTTTTTGGAGGGAGAGAGTGCTGACAAGAATGGACACCTCAAACACCGGAGTGCTGTGAAACCCAGGAAACTTCACATCCCAAGGAGGTCGGTGCAACAGAGGATAGAGATCAGCTGAGTGTGTGTTTGAGAAGGTATCTGACATCAACAAGGGAGAGTAGAAAATGCCAAGGTAAGATGCTTGTTTGTTAAGGAAATGAGTGAGAGTAACAGCTAATATGGATATCTGTCTTCTGGTGGAGTAAGTGGCCCTTCTGTGGGAGAAGGGAGTGTAACTGTAGTTTTTTCCCATGAGATAACATTTTGGTCAAGCATGTTTAGATCAGCAAGAAATGAAAGAATATTTTATGACTTTGTGGTGGTTCTTTTTGGGAAAGGGGGAACACAGGGGTTTAGCACTATTCAAACCTTGCTGTTCATAGCACTGCACTGAGCAATGTTTTTCTACCACATGCAAATTAACCTTGAATTTTTATAACAGGGGCTCTGCTCTCATTAGATTTAAAAGAATTACACAGGAAATACATATAAGGTATTTACAGTGTAGATAAAGTGGGGTTGTCTGCCCCACTGCTGGGGCTCCTGAGCAATTTTGTGAATGAAATACAGTAACACAATGTTTGATGCAGCTGGGTTCTCTGTAGATGATATTTGAGGTATTGTCTTCCAAAAATAGCCCTGGTGTTTCTACAGAAGCCTGACTATTCTTATTTAGAAGTTATTAATTTTTTGCCTTGAAAATAAATTCTTCCTCAAGTGAATATATGGAGAGGATAGCTTTTGTTTTCCCCAGAGAGGTTTACTAAAGCACTGTGGATGTCTTTCTAAAAATAAAAAAGCTGCTTCTGCCACTTTTGCTTTAGTCATAGCAATTGCCAGCAAAGAGCATACCAAAAGCAATAATCTTGTCTTTTTTTCCAGAGTTCCCCAACAGGCACATTATTCCCAAAATGTTTATTATTCAAAAGCTAAATATTAACTTTAATTTCTGATGCATAGATGTGGGTTTACTGATTAAAAGGAGGATTGAATCTCAATAAGGGAAAAAGTTTAATATCTGGAAGATTTTTCACACTTCACTGAAGCTTTTCGAGCAGTTTTTCTAAAACTAAGATAATCCACAGTGTTTGGGTTGGATTTTTTTAAATTAACATTCATGAATGGGCTAAATCTGAGTTCCTAGAACCATACAATAATAGGAGCTGTCGGCAGAAAGGGGGATGCTGGTAATTCTAGAGTTTGTAGCAGCAAAAGAATATTGGAAAATCTTATCAAATATGCACAGAAGTTAATCGAAGTAATGAGCCCCACCCCAAAGGCTCTCAAGTTCAGCAGCCAATCTTGTGCTCGGGGTCTGGTTCCAGGCGGGGGCTCGGAGGTGGGCGGTGCTGCCGGAGCTCCCTCTAGTGCCCCGTTCCCGCTGCACTGGGACAAGCGCGTCCCCTGTGCACCCGCAGGATGCAAAAATCCGGGATGGGGACGGCACCCTGGATCAATTCCAGCCATGGTGACACCATGTTGGAGACTACCATCCTTCCTTTGCAGTGAGCCAGTGGGAGGGAAAGTCCAACAAGCTACAGACCTTAATACTCCTGTTGAGCATCAAATGACCAGATGATTTAGCTGGATGTTTAAAGAGATATCCAAAACGTTTATTTTCTAATAACAGCCGAAATTTGATGGACAGGATGGTGATAAGGATACAGGGAACACCTCTTGCTGTGTGGATGGAGGACTGCACATGCACTTAAGCACTGTCAGTTCTTGTGTGCTGCGAAGAGCGAGGTTCAGGTGTCACTTCTGTGAAGGATATTCCTTAAGACCATTCCAGAGACCAAACACAACTTCTTTGATGTGTTGCTGCAATTCCTGGTAAATAATTTGGTGTCTTGAAGCTTGGGAAGATGGTCCCTGTAGGACAAAATCTCCTGTTTAAGTGTGGAAGATGCTGAGCTTGTTCAAACCACTCTAAGTGCTGGTTCTTCATGCCTTCCCCCCATGGAGGCAGGACAAGGTTCATTAATGGCATCCTGCATCACTTTGATTGTGACTTTTTCTTGCCTAAGCAGTAGATAAATGTTACAGTAGACTATTGTGTACGCCTTTAGCTCTTTGAGAATATCCCAGATGATGTTTTTGAGGAAGAAATTCCAGAAGTAAATGTTCTGGAATAAGTAAAGTAAAGTAAATAAGGGTTTCACGGTCCTTGCACCAACAAAATAACCACCGAGTGTGTGTGCTTGTGTGCAAGGGATGGATATGCTCAGAGGGGCTCCCTGGGAGAGCTGAGTGCTCATTCTACAAAGCCACTTCTTTATGGAAAGATCCCACTGAGCCAGGCTCAGTCTCTGAGGCTCAGGCCATCACTAAGAATCCTTGGGAATAGTCCTGTTCCATGGGCAGAGCTGGCAGCACTGTTGAGAAATGAGCTGCAGTTAGGACCAGTTGGATCCCACCCCATATTCCTCCTGATCCAGTCACACACACGACAAGAGACCAACTCCAAAAGCCTCAGCTGAAGGACAGGGAATGACATAGGAGGCGTCTGTGAAGTCACTGCCCTGCCTAAACAGAGATTGAAGTCGTCTTTGAAAGTGGGGTGAGATCAATTTCAAGCTATTTCCATGAATTCTAACATGGACAAATGCCTTTATCTGTGTACACATCCAGTTTGTCTTAGTGACATTCTCTACTGCTGAGCCTGAGTTATTTAAGGTAATACAGATTTATTTTCCTTAGGTTTAAATGTTCCTTTTATTATTTGCATTTGCTTTGTTCCTTTGATGAAAAGGTACCATCCACCTTCTCAGTGCCTTTTAAGAACTTTCTGTCAATGTTCCCCTCTAGATTAATTTCCCTTTACAGGCAGAGCAAACTGAAGTTCAAAAAACAACTACTAAAACACACAGCAAGGTGTTTTGATAGGAAAAATAGGGATGTGCTACTCTTTAAAGCAAGCTCCTTCTTTTCTGATTATGACCATGCTGCCCTTTTTTTTTGCAGGAGGATGGTTGTACACTAGTATAATCCATGGAATTTGACAGATTCACTATCCAAATAAGAACTGATGGCTACTAATTTAGGAAAATCTCACTTAAGTGGAAAACCCTCTAAATAGAGTTTGTTAATGGGCTTTGTAACTAATTGGAAAACAAATCCCAAGGGATCTGCAGCTGTTCTCAAATAGCACTGCAGTTCTCCTTCCCCTCTGCAGGATGACTCCATGCTCAGACCCTGTTCCCAGTATTTTCTCCTTCCTCACCTCACTTCTAAAGAAATTTGGTTAAAAACCACATACCTTTAAAACAAACCTATAATAGTTAAGTCATCTAAAGGAACAATAATTAACACAAAGTACTTTTAATGGTGGGTTGAATGGGACACTTGCCAAGTTGCAAGATGGGGTGAGAGTGATGACCATTCAGTAGTGGGTACAAGATGAGTTGGGGCTCTCACTTCAATTCTTGCTGGTTTAATGTTGTCAGTAGACAGCTCTGAGGATGCTCATTCAGCACTTTGTTCATGGGGAGGAGTGTGTGGGGCTGTTACCTGTCTAATTCCAGGAGCATTTCAAAGGGGAAATACTGTGCTGTAAAATAATTTGTAGTTATTTTACCCAGAATTAGAAAGAGCAAGGAAGGGTTCTGTAAGTCTTTAAATGAACATGGCTTTAAAAATAGTGTTAAGCACTGTGACAAAACCATTTGGCTTGGATGTTGGGTGCTTTACAGAAGCTTTCCAGGCACAAGGATGTAACATGTAAGACCCACTTCAAAATTCTTTCCAATTTTTCTCAAGTGATTTTTTTTTCTTTTTAAATATAATTATATTGTGCACCTGCTACCATTGCATGTAAAGGTTGAACAATGAGTGCACTGAAGAAGGGATTCTCTCTGTGGCAGGAACTCTTGCTCAGCCCAAGAGCAGGGAGACTCTGGCACCTCCAGCAGCACCTGCTCCCCGTGGCAGAAGCAATTCCCAGCTCCTCACTCCTTCACAACCACGCTGTGTGTGCCTGCTCTGGCAGCTCCCTGGGGCTGAGGGTGACAGTCACACACTTCCCCCACCAGGCTGAAAATCCATGTGATGGCTCAGAAACTCAGCTTCATTCACACCACTTGAATTTCACATCGCTGCACTGAATGGATTTGATTGCAATCTGGAGGCTCTAAATTTGGACTGTTACATACTCTTTATAGAGGAGAGCTGGGCAAGAGATACAGAAATGAGAAACTCAATGAGCTTCATCATTTAATTTCTCTCATCCTGCTTCTCATGCTGTCTTTCCCCTCTGTTTGCTGGCATTTTATCAAGAAGTTTGGAGTAGTGACTCAAAGGTGTAAGAGAGTGAACCCAAGATGCAGTTTTGGCCTGTCAGTGGACAGAGAGCAGACATGAGGAGAAGAAAGGTCTCCACTTCCCTCTGCATATTCATTCCCTGGGAAGCAGAAAGCATCTGAAAGCAAAGAGTGTGAGGATAAATGAAAAGACAAGTTAGACCCAGGGAAGGGGAAAATTTTCAATGCAGCAGTGATATTTTGGTTCACTGAAAGACAGTCTAAAAGCAGAGGGATGTTACAGGAAAGACTGAAGTGCAGCTGGGCTGCAGGGAAATGCTCCAATGCTAGGTGCCTGCAATATGGCAGGGGGTATCCTGCACTAAAAGCTGTCAGAGTGATGTGACCCCCTGTGTTTCTGGGTAATGGCCACATGACATGGCTATAACAAAGTATTTCCAAGTTGCAGAACTATGCAGGATAACAAACTGCTGTGCTGTACATCTAGAAGAGAAACTGGCTCTTCTTTCCACGAGAAGGTAGCTGGCATCTCAGTGAAACTGCAGGTTGAAAAATATGGGATATCCACCAGGATATACTACTGAAGAAAGAGTAGATGGAAAATTGAGGCTGGGAATCGCTTCTGCCTGGCCACAGAGCCCCAGATTTGTGCCCACCAGGGTTTTGAGCTGTATCACCAAGCCTCCTGGCAGCCAGAGAGCAAACAGGGGATGCTCAAGCACTGAGACATGAGGCTGTGAGTCAAATGTTGCCATCCTCCTCTGACAGTGCTCAGCCATCGCCTCAGTGATGATGTAAGTAGTGATCATATTTAAGCTTTTACACAGCTTAGCTTTAAAATGGTGTTAGAGCCAGTTTACAGAGAGGGACACCAACATCAACATTCCTTCAAAACACTGAGAAACTGGGCATGAATGAGAAAACAATTTGCCTATCATCCCTGATCAGCCTAAAAACAAAAGCAGGGTTTGGAGCCTTTAACATTTCTGAGGTGAGCCCCCTTCCACCAGCCTTTTAAAAAAAGGAGGTGACTCAGTCTGTAACAAGTTCCTCCACACTGGCAGCTTCACATTAACCTCTTGAGGAGAGGGAGCACGGGTGTTTCCTGGTAAACCATTAGTGGCATTGCTGCTGCACTGCTTGGTGAGCTGTGTGATGGCAAAGCTGAGTGCTTCAAGGGCTTTCTCAAAACAGTAAACAGGCTGGTACAAAAAATGGACTTTCTTGTCACTGATACGGGAATAACAACTCTGAATGGGGTGGGTTTGAGCAGGTGTGACTTGTGCTCTTTAAACCTCAGATCTTACAATAAAGACCATAAAATAGACCTTAAGTGATTTAGCTGTATCCTGACAGAAGCTGAGTTGCAGCAGGATCGGCATCTGCCAGTTGGTCCAGGTCCTGCTGTTGCCATGGTAACTCCCTAGGATGGGGTGCACTTCAGAAAAATGCAACTTCTGGGCTAAACTGTGGGCTGGAGGGTGGCAGATGGATGGGATTCAGCTGCCTCAGAGGGTAGTACTCCACAGCCAGACATTCAGATTTAGGAATCTACCCAGGTGGTCGATTTGGCACATCAGAAGCAAAATTTAATTTAAAACATCAATTTGTTCCCAGATTTGCTCACTGAGCCATGAAACATGCAGAGCTAGATGAATTCCCATGTAATCCAAGCCTGCCTGAAAGCTTCATGGATTGCCCTGAGCAAGGGACTCAATGAAGCCACGGCCCTTTCTCATGAGCAGCCAGCAGAGGCAGGGAGGGCTTCCCATTTTGCTGGGAAGTTAAGCTGCCTGGCAGCCTGACACAGACCCAGAGCCAAGGACCTGGGATCCAAACGCAGCTGTGAGCTGGAATTGATGTTGTTGGAGTCACTGCACCCCTCTCAAAACATAGGCAATGTACTTCCTCACAGAAATGTTTTGAAAACTAAGTGTCCTTAAAATTTTCAGTTCGCAAAACAATTTGAAATAAAGAAAGGAGAGAAGAAACATCCTGTTCCAACATGGCACAGGAACATGTTTTAACAAGAACATTTCTTGTAAGGGTTTGTCAGCCAGCTGGAGTGCACATGGCCTGAGGATCTGGGAACCTCCTGGATCTAAGAGCAGAAATCAGGAGAAAAACAAACAAACCAGCCAACCAAACTAAATAACCAGCACCACAGGTGTAGAAAAGTCAGCTTAGTTTTAAACAATTACTGCTGTGGGTTGGAGGGTTTTGTGAACCACATTTATTGTGGTTCCTTTATACTGTGTGCAGTGGCAAGTCCACCATCATAGATGTGTTGTTATATTAAATTAATTTTCCAAGATTGTTTTCAGAAACATGATATGCCTTGGTATCCATGAACAACTTGTGTGTGCCATTTTTCCCTGCACTGCTCAGCTATCCTGTTGTTTCCTACATGCAGCATTGCTTATATTTTTCCTGGTTTGCTGGTATCTCAGGTTAAGTTCATTGGATAACAGATTCATCATCATTCAAAGGTAAAGAATTAATATCTGAATATACTTTTGATGAACTAATTAGATTATGAACAATGCACTCCACACTTTCAAAAACGTAAATAAATTTTAGGCTGAGCAAATAAACATTTATTGCAGACAGGTATTTCAATTCTTACTCATATTTTCATTTTCTAAGGAAGATGAATTGAAAACTTTTCCCATGCCTTTTTTTTTCCTCCCCAAAGAAATTTGACATTTCTAATTATGACAGAGCAAAGGGAAATGAAAATCTATTTCAAGAGATGATTCTTCCTGTAAACAGCGCCTGGGCACTTCTGCCTCATCTCATTGCATTTGGGCTGTCAGATGAGCACAATAAATAATGCGTCCTCTAACCTCTGTTTTGTTGTTCTTTTTTCCTGTTGAAATAATTGTCACTTCTAGTCTTTGCCTGCATGTCACTAAAAGCGTTCCTAATGACAAGTATGTGAGAGCCTTGGTTTAGCTGGAGATAATTTTAGCCTCTCTTTTCTGACAAAAATTGCATGAACATTGTTTTCTTACAGAAATATTATTTTGTTTATCTTTTGTTCATTTTTAATTTGTTCAACAGCCCCTGTTATTTACTTAAAAGTATTTATTCAAGAGAGATAATCAGTGTGAGGGGTTTTTTTTAAACCAAAGTATCTAACTACTCTGCCAAGGAACATGATAAATGTTAGCAATTTCCAATATATTTTCCTGGCTTTACAAGAACATTAAAAACCCATCAGATTCACTTGCTGAAAAATGTAGACTATGAAGAAGTTAATTCACTCTTCAGGGAAAAAAAATCTTTTTTGTTTACTTGGAAAAAAACATAATTAGCTTCAGAAATATCTGAGTTGACTCCTCTTCCTTATATTCCGTATGCAGTAGATGGATGAACATTGGAATGGTATCAGCAGCTTCCACCAGCGTCCTCTGCATTTGCCAAGTTGTACCTGAAAGTTCTCATCTCTGAACTGGGTTTTTAAGAATGCCATCTCCAAAATGGCACAGCCAGGAAGGTCCCTTTGCTAATGGACAAAGCAGAGAGAACACAGGAGAGGGCAGGGAAGGGAAGAGTTAAAAGCAGCCCTTCCTCCAGGTGAGTGAACAAAAATGACCCTGTAATGGCAGCAGCATAGGGAGGCATCTCAGTTCTCTACGTAATTCACTGTGCATCACTTTGAGCTCTGCCATTGTGAACAACACACGGTCTTGTTATGGCCAAAAAAATGCAGTTACCAGCTGAGAGATGCACTGCTTTTAAAGGCTGTGGGTTTTGAGATGTAAAGGATGAGTCCGTTTGTTCTGGGCTCCATTTCATCTGCTTGTGCAGTACAACCTGAAACATCCAGGATAAATGTGCCAGGTTTTTTCATTTATCAACATCCTTGCTTGAGGGATGAGCACTGGCATCTTGTGTAGCTGAATCTGCAGATTCATTAATCTGCATTGAGTGTGTAGTAATCAAATTCTAGGCCTTTTTTATAGATTAATGTTCAATCCTATAACCAATATGTACACTGAAGGGAGCTCTTAAAAACCAGCAGTTGAAATGAGGAATCAGTCTTTCCATGAAAAGTGAAGAACGCACCTGATTCCTTATTATATAACACAGAGGAGAAAAAATCCCCAAAAATACACAACTCACTGTTTGCATGAGATAAGGTTTTTTGCTCAGTTCCACTTGAGAGATCATCAGCAGTATTTTCCTAGCCAGTGGGAAATTATGCAGCTTGATGCTTTTGCTAAACCGCCAGCTTTTAAAGGCACAGAATTTAAATCCCACACCTAATCAAAACAAGTTTGGATCACCATTTTTTGGTCATTTTTGTGAGTATGACTTGTTCATCTCTTGGGGCTAGTAGGAGACGTGCTACTCTCTTGCATAAAGGATCACTTGCCCTTATGCTCAGGGCAAGTATTTCACTAAATCTCTGAGAAATTGCATGTTTCTTAATTTTTTTTCCCTGTAATAATTATTTCCCAATAACCTGTAACTTCTATTTGCTATACAATGAGTTGCATATATGTAATGATCTATCTTCAAGTAAGATAAACTCCTAGATACCATTTTCTCACACACATCTACATTTACTGAAACTCTTTTACCTCAGCACCAAGCAGACTTGAATTGTAATCTAAAAGGGGGATTATACATATCAGTCCATATTTTTGTTTGTAAAGATGAATAATTATGGCATTTTTCTACTAGGATGTTTGTAATAACTGAATTCAGGGTTGTTTTTTCTCTTGCTCATGAAATGAGCCTGGTTTGTTCTTTCTGCTATAAAATGCATGTTTATGGTACTGCATGCCTGTGTATTGTTTCTGGCCTATTAAACATTGTCTACAGAGAAAAGTCACTGTTAAATATCTGTACTGGTGATCTGCACCAAGACATGCATGTGATACAAGACATTCAGCAGAGATATGTTGATGTCAGCTGAATTCCTACTGCATTTTGTCTGTCGGCCTCTTGCTGCTGTACCATCAGCTTGGGGCCGTGGTAGTAGCAGAGGCAGCAGTAAGTGGCAGACTGACGTCCAAATTTAGTCTCCTAATGATTTCTTCCTGAAAAAAAATCAAAAAGAAAGAAAACCAAACAAAACCTGTGGAAATAACAATGGATAATTTGAGTTATTGTTCCATGTTCCTTTCTTAGGACTTTCTTCATACACTCCCAAGCAGAGTTGACGCATTTTCTTTCACAGGGTTAAACTTCAGCCAGAAAGCATTTCAACCCTTATCTTTGGTATCTTCATTCTCCTTGGCGAACAGCAATGTTTCTTCTCACTTTCTTTTGCTGTCTTTGCAGTAGTTGCGAAGCCAAGACTTACTGAGTGAAGACAATTTCCAGGTCTCGTCTTCGATCAGACCCTCCGGAGCAACCCTGCTATTGCCATCTGAGGTAAATCCTGTGGCATGAAATACGGTCAGTGGAGCACCAAAAAATTACTTGTGTGGAACCACTTGTGATTTGTTTCCTCTTCTCCTTCTACTTTCCTGTGGCTTGAAAAGAATGCTTGAAGAGATGTTGGTGTTTTTCTGACCTGGGTATCAGTTGAAAGGATTTTAAAGCTTGAAGGTGCCAGGATAATCCTCCTGCTCCAGGCCACAGAATTTCTCTTCAGTTTTTAGCTGCTGGATCTTGTGTTCATTTTTCTCTCAGATATAGACCCATGATGAATGAGAAGTCATCTCTTTGCTGGAATGCTCTCGCTGCAATATTTGAATGGGTTTTTATTCTTCCAACACCTTATGAAAGGGAGAAGTTAGTACTCTGAAGCTGGATGTGATACCCAGTGATGACGGCCATGAATTGGCACACCAGTGCAATCACCTTCCTATTTCCAAGGAGTAAAGGATCAACTCTAGATTTTTGCAGACAATTAGCTTTTAGAACTGCTCTTTCATTACTTGGATTGGATAATGCATGTTTTCTTGGGACAGCTGTAATAAGGTTTCAGAAGAAAATGGAATGAGACAATGCAATTAGCACCCATGATTACTCCTTTTGTTTCTGTCTTAGTCAGCTCTTGGGCGGGGAGGGCTTCTTGTTTAGTGTTTCATAAATTGTCTCCTGTTGTAATGGTTTTAATTCATTATATGAATCAAAGTGGTGGAGATGTCAGCAAAAAATAATTGTATTCCTAAAACAATGTATCAAACAGAGAGGACAGCTAATATGAAATGTATTGTGAGAGCCAAAGCTGGTACACCCTGATAGATAAGGAAATGCACACTCCAAAATAATTATTATGTACTGAAGGATAAAGAGGAAGACCAAGTTCACAGCAGGAGAAAAGCAAGATGAAGCACACGTTGGGTTTATAGATATGTACACATAATGCCTTTGTATTTTATACATGATGCTCTTGGGAGACTCTTCAGTGCCTGCAGCATTTGATTTCAGCTTTCAGCAACTGTACTCTCAGATAGCAAGAGTTTTAAAAATTCCACCAAAAAATTAGAAAATGGAAAATTAGAAAATTAGAAAATAGTCATGGCTGGCTAGTGAGAAAAGGTACCAGATCACACCACGACTTTTCAAGCTACTGCCAAAATCAGCTACATCAAGAGTAGGATTTTCTAAGCCTTTTCAAGTCTCTGAGCCAGCTGGTCACCTCCCCATCTTTGCTTTCAATAAAATGGGTCCCCAGAGGCAACACACAGCTCTTTCAGTATCACTAATGTTTTCTCCAGGAAAAATATTTTCGTTCTTAAAAAATCCCAATGGACTTTACTTCTAATATACAGAAATATTTTAACACAAAATTTTTATAATTGTTGGTTTCAAAATGATATCCCTAGTGTGGCTTGCTGTAGCTCCTAATAAATATTATTTTCTGGAGACTTATATGCCTCATTTCTCTCCAGATGATTGAAGCTAGGATGAGCTCATAAACCATAGGAAAGTAGACCTGAAGAACATTTAATAATCCAAATCACCTTCTTCAAGAACAATTAGTGAAAAAAACATATTTTCTTGTTAGAAGCTTCCAAAGATACTGAACAGCTCTGAATGAATTGGCAGCAAGCTATGAGGTTGGCTGTGCAATAGAAGAAAATAAACAGAAGAGAAAGAAAAACATATCCAGTTAAAATTACTTGGATCTGTTAACTACTGACAGGACAAGAGCACTTAAAAAAAAAAACCCCAAAACCCAACAAAACAACACATTAAGGCAGCTTTTTCAAATTATGTTAGTCCTTCCAAACCAAACACTGGGAAAAGTGAGATGGCTGTTTAGTTTGTTTTGATTTTTAATTTAAAGGAAAGAACTGATCCTCAGCATCTCTGCCTAGAAGATGTGAAACATGAAGAAATGTCAAGGTCATGATTATCCAGCCTTTTACTCCTGTTTGTTCGTTAAGTAGATAGCAAACTCTGTGTTATACTGAGCTTCCAAGACAGTGAAGCTGAAAATATGCTGTCCAGATTAAATCTGGGTAAAAGTAACACTTTGCAATTAACTTGGTAATAAACAAGGTTTATTTCATTGTATTTAGTGTGATTCAATACAATATACTTCAGTATTTCATGTAATTAACAACTTTTGAAAAAGAAACCTGTCTTGGTTAAACAAGAATTGCAAAAAAATGTGTAAACTTTAGTGCAAATGGAATAAAACTGTCTTTCTGTGACTTTATTTTAATATAACATCTTACCCACCAATGCACTTTGTATAATACAACCCTGGAGGATTTGGGGGACTTAAATCTGGGAGAAAGCTGGGGCTTGAGAGTGTGAGCTGGGAAAGAGGCATACAGGGTTGTGTACAGAAAGTCTGGACAAAGGAGAAAGGAGTGCACAAGGGCTGTGCCTCTGTGAGAGGGAAGCTGTGTGGTTAAGAATAAGGCAGAAGGAATGCAAATGTATTTTTAGTCGAAATTAGAGCCACCTTTCTAAGTCTACGGCCAAATTATCCAGGCTCCTCTTACGTGAGGCACTAACCATCCTGGGGACTTAACCCCGTGGTGACAAATGAGCCCATGAACCAGTTAAAAAGCACAGTCATATATTGTTGAATTTCAGGGTTGTATGTGCAGGAGTCTTCTCCTGGTTTTACTATCTCCAGAAGATTCACCAAAACTTGCAAAGATAATAGTAAAACAGCATGTTATTTCTAGATTTCCTGAACTGACGAGCTGCATAGGAATATCGAGATTTCTGTGGGCTGGGAATGTCAGCTGGGAGCAGGGGAGCCACTCAGATGTGATGCTGGGGAGCTATTTTGAGCACCAAGAAGCTGATAGCTGCGCAGCGAGTGGCAAGGAATTTGCAGGGTGGCTGTGGGTGAGAATTCCCATGTGTGTGGAGCAGGCAGAAGATTGCTAAGCTGATTGCAAACAGAATTTTGAACAAGTTACAGTTCCTTCAGAAGAAAGAACATACTAAAATCACTGGTAAAATTGGGGGCTTGGGGTTTTTTTACCTCTGTGGGATTAGAAGATTTATTGCTCCATAGAGGGTGAGGAGACAGAACCTTGCTGGGCATGGCTCCTCTCCTAACTCTAAATCAAAAGACTTTTTCAACCTTAGTTTGCAGGAGTTGAGCCTATTACCTCTGAGAAAATCTGATTGTTCTCTGGTCTGCATTCAGACAGTACAAACTTTGTTCTTTCTCCTTGTACTCCACCCAAGTATCCCTCATTTTAGCCCATGCTACCGACTTGGTATTAGTACCAGATTCCTGCTATCTGCACAAATAGCAGCTACGATTTCTAATTATCCCTGTGGTTCAAAAAGTGACAAGGCAGTTAATGAAACAGTGAATTAAGTTTTACAAGCCTCCCAAGCCAAATGGTTTCAGACTAGATTCCACTCATACTGCAGGCAGCTTGGGCTAATTAGCAGGTATTTTGGTAGTCTGCTCACCTTCGTATTTTCTAGATCCTACTGGGTAAGAGTATCCAGGCTAAGATAATAACACTTTTCAAAACCCTCTTAAAATACAGGTTGGCTGAAGAGCTGAACATTGGAATGCCTGCTCTTCTATCCTTACTGCAGACTTGCAGGCAGACACCTCTGTCATGAACAGTTAATGGCTATAAATGATCTTGGAAAAATGTGAGAAGCAAGTAGGAACACTGACACTGAAAAAACAATCAGGAAGTTGCAAAACTTGACAAATTTAAAGTTGTGAAGTGAATAGGATAAAAAGAGTAATCATTGACAGCCAGAGAAGCAAATGCTCATGAAAGTGGCAGAACAATCAGGTAAAACAGCACCAGAAATGCCTCCTTTCACTTAGCAGTCACTGTTGAAGGATACTGCAGGAAAACCAGGACACGAACTGTCAGAGAAGACAAGGTCCCATGAACTTGCCTGACACCCACAGAGACAGCTTGAGGAGACACGATCAATTGTGTTGTCATGGAGTCACCAGCTAATTTATTGAAACTCAGAAAGGCAGAGTGTGTGGAAGGGCAATTTTTCCAAGATTAGAGAAGTAGAGCACTTGTAAGCAAAGAAAATGAAGCAATTTAAAACCACGGAGAGAACGCTAAGACATGGAAAGGCACGGAGACAGTTTAAGTGCAAAACGGATTACCTTCCCCCAAGGTGTTGAAAAGACCAAGCTCTTAGCACAACTGACATCTTTGTAGAAAACTGAATCTCCTGAAAGCTGGTAACAACATCTACCAGATCACAAATTACTGGAAAATAACTGCTTTACTTACTGGGTTTCAAGAATAGCTAACAATCCTCTCATGTATAGACACTGGGATGGCCAGACTGTGAGATACTGGAACCTCCATCTGCTCTTCACAACACAGAAGAACAAACACCTATGGTTTTCCTTAGAAGGAGTGGAAATTCTGCCTCCTTTTCATGGTGATGCTGCTGCATAAGACCAGTCATTGATCAAATAAGAGCTACCAAGACTCATTTCAGGAGTTAAGTACACCTTAAAAACAAACACTACCACCAACAGAGCTTGAACCAAGGATACACTCCGAAGTGAACATCTCATTCTGTGATATCCTCCAGATTTTTACATTACAGCTGTCCCTTTCATCAGCTTTTCTCTGAGGAGTACTTCTTTACTTCTTTTGCTTGTGGCAAAGAATTTCTTTGTATGAAGGTCTTGTGGACATCCAAAATTGCTAGTTAAGTAACCTGGACGTTAAAAGTACATTTATATAGGGCCTTTACTCTTTTATAAAAGAAGGGTAGAGATAAAATAGAAGCATTACCTTTAAGATTCATTTGCCTCACTGCAGCCAAGAATAAAGGTACTAAGAGGATACAAGGTCTTAATTGCAGAGGTTTGAAAGTCCTTTGATAGTTTAACAGAGAGGGGCAGTAGCAGAGATGCCAGACTTTGGCTGTTCTTCTCACCAGCTTTTCACCACTGAAAGGAACACCTTCCTCTCTAGAGTGAGCGGTGCTTCTGTAGCTACTGAGGGGTTATGTTACTTCCATGGTGTGATCCTTCACTGCTTAAGGCTGCTGCTCCATGTCCCACATCTGCCTGGCCTGTGAGTCTTCTCCCTCCTCCCTGCCTGCCTGGGAGCCACCTGCTCTTCGACTCAGTGCAGCCTGTGGCTGCAGAATGAGGCAGGAGTGGGGAGCAGCAATGCCTCCCATGGCTTTTCAAACGCTCAGAACGATTGGTAGCCCGTGCAAATAAAACACCTGACAGAAACATACAGCCAGCAATGAGCAACAGCCCCCCACGCTCACTCACACGGGAGCTGGCAGGGCTGGATGCAATAATGCATGGAAGGAAGGAAGGAAGGAAGGAAGGAGGAAATAAACTTCTATCATCAAACCAGGGAATTCAAATGTTCTCAAAAGTGATCTGTGCAAAATAGCTGCCAATTCCTACTGTTTGCCTACAGTGTTTCTCTCCCTCTCAAATTCTGCCTCTCCTAGCCCCACACCACTTAACTATTGCAGGTACAAGCAGACATGGACTCAGTTTCTCCATCCTCTTGTACCTTGCATTTGAGCTGGTGATCCCTGCTGACCCTTCTGTTGTGTTGGCTCATCACTCCCGACTGCCTGGTGTCCACATGCAGAGTATGCCTGTCAGCTCCCTCCTGGGAGTTTTGTCCAAGCATCCTGGCTTTTCTGAGCCTTGCTGGGTTGATTATAGCATTTAGTTTTATGAATAGTAATGGTCTTCAGTGGGACCAGGAGAGAGAAGTGCTAAGATTCAAGCATTCAAGCAAGAGCTGAATGGCAGCTTTGTATCAGCAAGTCTGGTCACAGGATTGTGCCACAGACTCCTGCAAGGTTCTGATGAGGAGATGCTGCTGGAGCAAGTGGTCTTGGGTAGCCCCAGCCCACATGAGGATCCAGCCAATATCCAGCATCAAAACTGCACTCCAATTCAAAACCAGAATGGGTCTTTTAACTGATTTGGAATCAGGGCAATTCCTACAGAGATGACAAAAACATCCCTGGGTTTTTACTCACACTTCAACCTCCTGAAATCCACTGGAACTGAAAGCTTGCAGTGGAAGCTTAAGAGTTGTTTTGGCATGTTTGCAAGACCATGGAGCCCGAAGAATTCCAGGGAACAGTGCCCCAGACTTCTCAGTGCTCATTAGGTGTGCTGTGCTATTAACTGGCAGGCAGTCTCATGAAGTTGGTAAAGGAATTGTGTCTTGGTTGCTGGCCAGACTAAATTTAGGAAAAATTCTGTGTGAAACAGGCTCCTCCATTTATCAGGAGAACCATCAGAAGTTCAGCTTTTGAGAGGCATTTCTCCTGATCAGCCTTCACAGCTGAACTATCTGTGGTAGAACACCACTTTATTTTCTTTTTCTTTTTCTTTTTAATCCCTACAGCCAAGTGACTTTGGAAAAGGTGTTGTTATTTTGATGGGTGTTTATTTAACAACTCATTTCACGGTGGAAACCATTTAATATCAGATACTTCTGAGAACAGCCTCTTCCATCAGCCCAGTTCAGTCTCCAGAAAGGCTTTTCCGTTTGATGAAAGTTGTATTTTATGTTTTTGATCTTGATCTGCTGCTGGTCCTTGACTGAAGTCTTTTGAAACTTACCTGGGTTAAAAAAACTAATTCTTATTACGACTTTTAAGACAAAGGGGCTTTGAGGACATGAAGAAAATCACTTTCCTTCTTCTACTCCAATAAAAATTGTGAGCCATTGTGTTTTATCTCTAAAACTCAGTACTAAAGAAAATAGGAAGTGGGTTTGGCCTGAAACACTTGATTCTACTGGGCATATGTATGTACGTACTTAGTCAAAGTGTGTTTGCATTTGTTCTCTTCCCTTTCTCCTTACAGTCTGTTACTCAATCCACTGGGCTAAAGTGGAATCTTACATTCGTTGTGAAATGAAAGCCAGTGGCCAAAACACTGGTTTGGCTCTTTTAGGATGTTTTAAAGTCTCCCACCATCACCATAAAGGATCAAATGGACTTCTGATGATCTCTTGTTTCTGCTCTGGATTTTTTACACAAGTAACAACTACTCTGTCTTCAGACTGAAAAAAAACCCCAAAGAAAACATGTTTTGTTTTGACACTGTGTAAGACACACTGGAGATGATTCATGAGCTTTTACTTCAGCGTGACTATTGTTGCATCCTGACCTATACTGCCTATTTTAATTTGAATTCTCTTACCTGCACGGTACAAATCATCCCTTTGTCTTGTGGAAGATCTTTGAAAAGGCAGGATATTCTAGTGTAATGAAAACGCATTATTTTCAGCGATGACAAGGCCAATAATAACACCTCTACCAATCCTTTTCTATACTTGGTAGGGTTTGCTGAGAGTTACAGCCTTTACTTGAGTAGCTCTGTTCTGGGCAGGAGAAGATGAAAGTGAGAAATTGTCTTGTACAAACACATGTCCCCAAGAGAAAATTTAAGGCAAAGAGGATTTTCAAAGTGTAAACAAAAGTGTGAATCATTGCCAGTGGATGTTAAGCTTCATGACTGCTTTTTACTTCAATTTGCATAGTTGCACTTTCAGGCTGATTTTATGTGATGAGGTATAATCTTTCTAAACCCTACATTTTCCTCCTATAGATAAAGCTTCATATCCGAGCATTGCTGATCTAGAGTTTAGTTAGGAAAAGTATTTAGCAGTAGTGATATAGCTGCCTTCCTCTCCCCTGCTGGAATAGTAATATTTGTGTTAATATATTTTTGCACTGGTTTTATACAGACTGGAGTTAAGATCCTGCAGGATCAGGGAACTGACAACAGAAGGGCTGGAAACTCTTCGGACACCAAGCATGATGTTTGCCCAGCTCCCAACTACGAATACCCTAAAAACCACAAATTATGGATGTTCACTTAATGCTGCAGGAGAGAAAGTAGCTTTTCAAACAGCTTTCCTTACCCAATGCTGAAAGCCCTGCAGGCTGCCCAGGGTTTAATAATTGACCCTGTCTCTCTGTTGCACTGAATCGTGATATGCTGGACTCTACACCACCCTTTTCTCTATTGCTGGACACCTTGATCTGCAGCTTGAAAAACAAAGAGGTAGAAAAAACATTGTGAAAAGCAGAAAAGAGAGAATTTTTTTTTTTTTTCAGTGAGACAATCAGAGTCAGTTTCTTTTCTCTCTGCCATTTCACAAACTGCACAATGGAGCCCTGAGCTTCTTGCCTCTTGCTCAGAGATCTCGGGGTGCAGCGGGATGAGGCTCACATGATGCAGGCGGGGATGCTCACACCGCACGTATTTTCAGTGTGATTTTTTTTTTTTACAAACACCTATGAATAAAACCCCTCGTTGTCACCACTGGTGGGAGGCACCCACATCCCCAAGTAATCCATCAGCGCACGTCCGTGGGGTGTGTTTGTGAGACGCCCTGGGAGTCGCGGGCTGTGGATTGAGGCTGCTGATTGTAACTCTGCCCCGGGGCTGGGAGTTCTCTCCTGCTGCCTGGGGCTGATCAAGTGAGTTACACAGCGGTGTGCATTGGTAACAGCTGCACGTTGTCCTCCGTGTGATGAGCGAAGCTCCTTTGTTACAGGAAGAGAAAAATCGACTTCAGAAATACTAGAGAGGTTTCTTAGAATCCCTGAGCCTGTGAAACCCAGGGCTTTGCTACAGGTTTTAATCAACTCAGTGTTCATTCAAAAAGAGGCATAAAGCCAGTGCCCCTAAAAATTAGCCTTATTTTTGACTAGGACTCAAGGTCAAGTCTCCGTTAGCTCATACTTCTGGAAATGTGTCAGCCAGAGCTTGCACGTACATTCCTCCATCAAAACAGTATTAATCACACTCCTGCCATCTCGGGGTGCTGGAGTAGCTCTGCATTTCCCACGCTATTTTTTTTTCTTTCTCTTCATATCCTCCAAGTTCACACACTATGCAGGAATACCTTGCAAGTTAACCACCTTCCTCTCTATAGCATATTCCTGAATACTGTAGGTTGTAATTTAATACCTGGCAGACCCACAGTCCCTGTAAAACAAAACTTCATTGACCCTTGTCAGTGGAAAAGCTTTTAAGCGTGACCTTTCAAGACTATCAAAGTAGGAGGCAAGCAAAAGAGCATTTCTTATCTGCTATTTAAAATCACTTATCTTCAAGTCATCCTGAATTTTTGCACTTGACAGCTTTTGAAGTTTGGGGGCAAAATGCCTGCTATGTTGGCCCTCAAATTATTTGCACATCAGCAAATCTGTAGTGTTTATTTCCACCATATATATTTTGACACTCTGCTAGCATTGGTGACAGATGAAGGCCATTGCTGAGTTGCTAGGAATGCCTTGTGCTAAAGGTGATCAGATTAAAAGTGAAAAAAAGGATGTGGGTTGTAAGGAGCCTCTTCCCCTTCTTAACATGTGCTGCAGAGTGATGCCACCTGCATCAGGTCACAGATGTCAGTGCAGATGGCGTGTCACCTTATGTAACCTGGCAGGAGCCATATGATACTAGGACGCTGTGTCTGGGTCAGGTTATACAACTGTGGAGGATGTGTTTGAGCCTGATGGCACAACCCAGCATCTGGGCTGGGGCCCGTGCCACCCTATGTGCAATGTGAATTACAAGGACTCGGAGAATTTGGGACCTCTTGCAGTTGATAGATTAAAATGTGTAAGGTCTCCAATACAAGCAACCTCAAGTAAATAAGGGTCAAAACAAAGCACAAAGAATGGTGGTAAGAGGGAGGTGTTTATCCCTGCACCGGTAAGGCAGCTGTGGAGCTCCTTGCTGCAGGCTGCCATGGATGCTGCTGCTTCAGGCTGTGGCCAGGAACACCATTCCAGAGCAAACTCGTCCTGTGTACTGTCACTAACGAAAACATCCTTAATGTACATAAAGTAAATAGGCTATTCCCAATACTAAATTATTTGTGAGGGGTTGTGCTCATTTCTTAGTAATGAATGCATTCAATTTTTTCTCATGGTCTCATTTCCAAGAAGTCCATCTAAACTCTCTCTGTTCCCCTCCCTACCTTCTTGTCATACTTTATGAAGCTGCTACCTTTATTTCAATTTTAAATTACTTCCAGTGGTCTCCTGTACTATAAAATATACTGCGGATTACTGAAGGAATTAAGATTACAGTCACCAGAGCCTGTTTTATTCTTGTGTTAAGGGGCTGGAAGTCAGTCGCTGTAAGGAACATCAGGGAAGGTACTGTGAACAACACCAGGCTGCTGGACACGGACTCGTGATGTGGGATCCTCTTGAACATTCAGCCAGGTTCACAATCACGTTTTTTTCCCCCCGCTGCTGCTGCCCCATTCGCTTTTCATCATCTTATACTTTCCGCCCACTGGCCTTTCGCCCCACACCGTCCTCCACACGCGGCCCCGCTCCCTCAGGTGCGCTGAGGGGTCCCCCTCCTCTCCAGCGGGCTCTCTCTGCGCTGCCACCAGCGGCGGCCATTTTCTCTCCTTCCCCCCGTTCCCCAGCCCTTCTCGCCCCTCACCACCTTCCCCACCGGAGCTGCGGGCGGGACAGGGCATCTCCGCCCTCATCCTCCCCTCCCAGAGGGAGCCCCGAGCCGCGGCTGCCGGCGGGGCTGCGGCTGGGGCGGCGGGCGCTGCCATCTCGCGGCCGCTCGGCGGGAACGGCCGCCATGTCGGTGCGGGAGGGGACGCGCTGCCTGAGGGCGCTGCTGGAGGCGCCCATGGGGAGACACCCGCGGTTTAGCCACTGATACTGGAAAAGTGTTGCAAAACGTGGAACGTGTGAAAATTTTATTAAGAAAGGATGTTCTATGATGTTTGATCTTTGTAATCTTTCAAGAGTACTCAACAAGAAGTGAAATTTAATCCGGAAACAGAGCAGCCAACAAGCGCCAAGTGATGCCCAGGTGTTAGAAAGACAAATGAATTGTTGGTAGAATTCCCTTGTTTAGGTTTAGGGCTGTTTTAATGCTCTGAGATGGAGGGGCAGGTTAACAAAGCTCGGGAAGAAGGATGTGCCACTGATAGCGGACTCAGAGAATGCAGAATTTACGGGCCCCGGGGACACTTGGCAGGACCCACAAGATAAGGGAGAAACCAATCAAGCCAACTCAGCCACTGTGCTGCAGTCAGCTCCAGCTGGGTAAAAGGTAATCCCGGCAGGGGCAGATCGTGACCACTGGCTCGGGGACCACCGACCCAAAAAAGGGGAAGACTGAGCATATGGACTAATTAGCATTGGAAGCGAGAGAATCATTAACCAAGAGAAGACAGAATGCTAATTAATAAGAGAACTATGTAACTTGTAGCCAATGAGCACTAATTTCTTTGTTTGCTAATATGTCTAAATACTGAAAAGTTTTGATAGTCGGGATGCTTGATTTGTGGAATACCAGGGAGCAGCCAGGCTTGTACAGCTCTGAAATAAACATCAGTGTCTCTCTCAGTGTGTAATTATTCGTGTGTTGCACACAGGGTAATGCATCTGATTTTTGTGGGCAGCAAAGGGGTTTGTGAAATAGTGAGCAGCCCTGGGGTTTTTTTTCTCACAAAAATAAAAGGGAGACAAAAGCAGAGTTGTCTGTCTTGAATCCCATGTTGACACCCAGGGGTGAGGAGGCAGAACTGGAAGACCTGTCACTTTGGATTTCTCTGGGTGACTTTTTTTGTCTTACAGAAACCCATACTGACACATTCCAGAATCCCCCTCAGCTTTTCCTGCACCTGACGGCAATTACCAGATCAGGATTTCTGTGCTAAAGGCATCACAGCAGGGTGATCTTGCTGTGAAGGTGCTCCATTTTGTTGGGGATCTCAGCTGTACTTCATGTATCTTTTAGGGATGGAACATGCCAAAGCCAGCACACCTGTACTGTACCTCCCAGCACAGGCATTTGCAGGGCATTGTCTTTATGTTAACAGGGATATGATAATAACTCCAAACAGACTTCTCTGCTGCTGTTCCATCGCTAGCTTCTCTCTCCTTCAATATCTTAACGTGAATTGTTCAGATGTTTATTGATTTAGAGCTACATTATTTTGTCAGCCACTAGGATGACCCGCCACAGGGTCATCCCTTGATCCTCCCTCACTCAGGAAAGTCATAAAGCCTTAGAAAATGCAAATACAGTTACCACCTCTTAAGTCTCAAATATATATCAACTTAAATATATATTTACTTGAGAGTACAACTCACGTAGTGTAACGATTGGCTTCCCAGTTTGAAATGAGCACCTGCTCTGTGATGTTAACATATGCTTCTCTGGAAGATATCAATGGGAAAGAAAAGCCTGGAAAACAGCCACTGAGAGTTGTGCCTGATGGCTTTTGAAGCTGTTTTGTGACCTGTAGAGATCAGCCTTTAATCAATAAATCTGTCTCTATTTTCACTGTAAGATGAAAAAAGTTTGCAGTGCCAAGCTGAAAGGTATATTTTTTTTCCACTATTCAACAATTTTTTTTCTCCTCATGTTCACAGGTGACAGAAAAGGAGCTTTGTAGAGATGCAATACATTTCGTAAATTAGTTCTCATCAGAGATATATTGTTGACTCCTGGACAGCAAACAGGGAACGTTGGAGAAAACACTTAATAAACATCATCTTGGCAGCAAGAAAAGAGTAAACACGATTGCTGCATTGTTTTGTTTCAGTCTGTGGAGGGAAACGAGCCAAAAGAACTTCAGGTAGGAGTTAGGATCTGACTGGTAAGCACTGATGAGAGACTGTGCTGTTGGCCAGACTGCCAAGGAAATAAGGAAAAGAAAAATCTCACGCGGCGTATATTGCTTTTGGGATTGAAGCACAGTGTTCAGGCCATACATATGGCAAAGTAGCCTTCTTCTTGGGGATACACTGTGCTGCTGCAAACACTCCCTTTCTGAGAACTGCTCGGGCTTAAGGGTCATCCCTTGATCCTCCCTCACTCAGGAAAGAGGTGAAAAGATTAAAAAAAAAAAAAAATCCTATAGAAATAAAGAAACAAATGACAAACTGGAGAAAAATGGACACACGTGCAGGAGTAGGGTAGCTGTATCCCATGCCTGTAGTCAGCATGAGGTAGCAGAAAGGCAAAGTTTTCTGCCACTGAGGCTGTGAGAAGTATAAACGTGGGAAGAATGTGGCTGCTTGTTTTGCCAGAGAGCACCCTCAAGATGCAGATGTTCCTTAACCAGAGGCAGTAAAACCGATTGTTCGACTTTCAGAGTTGTTGCTGTAGAAGCTATGTAAAGGGATTTAGGGATGAAATTAATTCAGTGACTGTCCTCCTCTCCAGGGCAGAATGATGTAAGGGAAAGAATCCCTGATTTAGAGGCTCTGGAAATGGGGAATGCAAAGAATCAGGGAAGTGTGTGGTTTTTCTTTGTCATCCCTGTCACTCTTTCAAACCAAGTGTCTGATTGTACAAAAAAAGTGTGTAGCCAACAGAGCTCTAGAGCAAAGAGAAGCCTGAGTTTTGTAAATTGAAGGAGGAGCAGAAAAGACCTCTGTTGTGTCAAACAGAGTCATCTGTTCAAGCCTGGTATTAAGAGGCTGTTTTGTAGGGGAAAATATACCTGCCTTTGGTGGAGTATGGTCTTGTCAGGATCCCCCCCTATATTAAAATACTCCTTCAGATGAATAGGCAGTGGACAGAGACAGTAAGAAACTGGACAAGTCTCAGGAGTGGAATTTGGTCTCCAGTCTTTTGCCATTTTAGTGGAAACTGTCCAGCTCTGCTCTCGAAAGCTGCAAACTTTGTACAGGTCCCGTGCCCTGTTTGTGAACGGATTCTTGGACACCCAAGGAGACCTCAGATCACACGAAAACTGTGTTCAGGCAATTTTTTAGATGACTCATACTTTTAATGAACTGCACTTTACCTTAATGAAAAATAGCAATTGGTTGTTCTGTAATGAGAAGGAAAGGCACTTGCTCTGTTCCGAGATCTGCAAACTGGAATCATAATTCTCAGTCTCTGCTTTCCTCCCACTTCATCCTGTTGGGAAATGCGAATGGATGTCGTACTCTGGCAACTTGGTTTGTCATTTGTGTTAATATAAGCAGGACAAACTGTCCTTAATTCGAACATTAATTTTGTAAGTCACCATGATATAAATGGTAAGTGCTCTGCACTGAGCCTGTTACCATAGAAAAGCAAAATGCTGCCTATTCCTGTGCTGCGGTGTTGCATTCATGACTCTCACAGTCATGGCTCTGGTTAATCTGCTTTCTGTGATTTGCTGGTTGTTTATAAGAAGTGAGTGTCTCTTAGGAGACTTAATAATGTTTTCTTCCTTGTATTTCATTCTCTGATTAGGAGAATTAAAAAACACATGCCATGTAAACCTACACTCCCCATTCCACATTGCATCTCTTATCACTGCAGCTAATTTGCAGATTGAAAAGTGCTAGTGTGCTGTGGTCTTTCATCTCCATATGTTTAAAATGGCCTTTAGGTGTGATCAGATTTTCTGCAAAATTCTAGCATCTGAAGCATTTCTTCATCCCTGGTATTCTTCTGTTCTTGTTTTTATAGGAGCTGTTGTCAATCTGCTTTGCTCTGTGATCTGTGGTGGAGAGGGGTCTGTAGTTCCAGATTGCAGTTACCAGAAGGGATGTTTTATTTTGCTGACTAAAAGAAGGCATCTCATTTTCTGATACCAGGTGGTGTATTCACCTTTGCTTCTTTTCCTTGCTTGCTTGTTTGCAAACTGTTCCAGTGAGCTGATGCACTGTTACCATGTGCCGGGTTTTGTCCCGGAAAGATAAGCATGGCAAACTTTTAATAGGCTACAGATCATTTTAAAGAAATAATTTTACTGATAGCAAAGAGACAATGCTCTGTGTTTAAAACACAGGAACTGGTCAGCAACTTGCCCAATTCAAGCAAAGTGTATTATCTTGTTTTTATTCTTCTCCAAAGAGGCATCTTTTTGGAATTTATTACTGGCAAATGCTTAGGAGATTAACCTGTTTTCTTAATGGTAATTTATAGTGATATTACAGTCTGCTCTGTGTAACGCTCCCTTCCCCAGAGCAAATGAAAACAGGTCTAGCATGAAGGAACCCTGTTGCTGTGGATTTGCCCTCACTGATATTCACACCCATCAGTGGCAGCGTTTTGGATTCCCCTCTGCAGGAGAGCCTCCTGGAGACTCCACCTGTGTGGGCTAGACTGTTTCTGGAAATATGCCGTGGGATAGAGGGGCAGTGCTCAGACTTTCCATGTGCTTAGGCAAGGCCTCCCAAGGTATATTTATGACATCAGATGGCTGCAGGTGGTGGAATATGTCAGTGCATCCAGCCCTTTCTCTTTCTTTTTTTTTTTTTTTTTTTTTTTTTTTTTTTTGAGTAAAGCTGATTTTAGCAGGGATAGTCAAAGGAATATTCAGCATGTTTTGGAAATCCTCCATGGAGCAGTCTTTTCAGCAGCACAGCTTAGTGGGAAAGTTGTTGCTACAGCCAGGAGTAATAAAGCAGTGGGGTGCTGATAGCTCAATGAAAACAGCATCTAATTTCCTGTGTCTGTTAAAGACTCCCTGCTCCTGGAGGGAGGGACATCCATCTGCAGCTTGGCCAGAGGCATGCCAGTCATTCTGCAAACCAGATCTCTGGAGCAGCGTTTCTAAGTGCTCCCTTTTCCAGCTGGAAAATAAATCAACAAAGGAGTTTTTACTTGTTTATTTTTAATGGACTCCTTTGACTTCCTTGAGGTCAGCACACAAAATCAACATGTTTCTACAGTAGCATCACATGATGTAACCACAGGTCCCCCACAGAGCTCTTGGTGGATAAACCTCAGCACCCAGAACATCCTCTCTCTCCCCATTCCATGTCTCCTGCTTAGTGGGGATAACAGCCAGTGGTTTCAGCAAAGAATTATATTAACATCTAAAACATGTCTTTCTCCACAGTATCTGGAAACAATGGGAACCAGAATTAGCAGGGAAGACAGTATATAAATGTTATTCTTTTATAGCTGAAGAACATGGCTGGAAATGAGTTAACTCTGATGGATGTGCAGGTAGCCAGACATGCAGAAATGTGCTAACATATTTATCACACAGCCTGCAGTGTAGTTTGCTTTTTATTTCATTTGCCTCTACTGTTGGGCCTGTGCTTGGGTGGAGAAAGAAGAGGATCCAAAAGCTCTTGGTTTTTTTCTCATGTGTAACTTAATCAGTGGGCTGATACTTTGATATATGTAGGCTGGGTAGGACCAGGGAACTTAACCAGACTGGCTCAGGAGCTCGTATTTATGTCCAGTTCTCATTAGAGTTGTTATTTTATTTTCCTTTTCCCACCCAAATGACAGAGCAAATTAATGGAACCTGTCACAGGTCTTATTAACTGCAGCTCGTGTTTACTGTGCCTAGAAACTCCACCCTGGGAATACACCAGAAGCGCTATCAGACTATCCCTGGGCCAGGCTGCAAATGATCCTTCATAAATTTGCTGAACAGGAAATTTAAACTATTAAACAGCTGAATGAGGTGGATAGTAGGGTTGAAAGCCTTTGATCTTAGGCCACCAAATTAAATCTAACAGTGGGAATTAGCTGTCCATTGGTAACCTCCACCTGGAAATCATATGCCTCCAAGAATTATTTCTTGGCCCAGATGAAGTTAGTTGGAAATCTCAGGGAGATCCTGAGGAGATAGATGCCCACATCACAGAATTATTGTCCCAGGGTGTGTGGATGCTAATAGTCGCAGCAGACAAGGTGTTTGGCTTGGTTTTATTCCTGGGTTTGTCTTACTTTGGAAGGAGCCTCCTCCTAGGAGACACAAATTATTCCTCCATCTGTTAGATAGGGGTGGGATATTTCCGTTTCCTAAACTTTCAAGCTCAAATCTCTGATTTTCTCGATAAAGAAAAATAAATGTATGCTGTCAGTTTTACTAACAACTGAACTTGCTGATGGCTTGAAAAGGATAAATTTGACTGTGCCATCTAAGAAGACATGTCCCCAGTATTGCCCAGTTTTCAGCCCCTAAGAAATCTTACCATCATTTCTAGCCGCCATGTGCAAGTTATTGCTTAAGCAACACTTTGTTAATAAAATGTTTTGCAATTCAGCCTGCTGTTGAACAGGTAGGGCAGGCTGAATTAAATGAAGGTAAAATTAGGGTTGGTGGAAGGAGGCTGGATCTTAAACATGCACATACCTTATAAATTTAGGGTGAATGAAATAGCTGCAGAGCTTAGTAAAAAGAAGAAGAAAAAGGAGAGGGGGGAAAATTGTATTTTCTGGTATTGGGGAATGTCAAAACAGGGGTTAATTTTTAGTTTGGGCTTGTACTGTGATATTGTTCTGTTCAGAAGGAAGTGTGTATGTACTGACAAAATGCTGGCAGCTCACGGAGGCAGAATCGATGTTAATGGCTGGGAAGACAGGGCAATGTAGCCAGTTAACAAAAGAGCTTGATCCGTGCAGAAGATGATTTTGAGCAGATACACAGATATATAGAAAGCAAGATTAATTTAGAGACCTTTGTCATTAAAGCAGATTTTTGTATGGTTTTGTATGGGATTTAAGGGGGATTAAATGTTTGACATCACTTTGCCTGCACAGGCTATGTTGAAGAGGTTACTGAGCGGGTGATGGAGAATTTAAAAACGCGCCTTTGCTGAAAGAGTGGCAGCAATGGATCAGAGGAAAGCAGCCTGGCCAAGCAAACTGCCCTGCCTACCACAGTGCTGAAAACAAGGTGCTTCTGGTTGGACAGCAGATGCTGCAGGGATGTAGAGCTGAGGGAATATTTATGATTTGCCAAAATACGAGGGGAACTCGGTGAGGACATCAGAACTGGGATGCCCCTGTCTTCTCTCCTCAGTGATGCCTTGCTTCACGTGCATCTTTTGTATGCTATGCTGTTTCTAAACGGTAAAAACACTAAAAATAAGAAGTCGGCAAGGTGGATTGGGTGATCAGGCGCATTTCTCTTTTGGAAGAGATGGTCCTGGTCATGAAACTTCTGTTCCTCACCTGCCTATGGCCAACAGCAGTGCTACACAGTTCTCACAGTCAGCATCACCGTCTTCATCGTCGGCAACAAATGTCATTCTCAAGAAAACATAACAGGTAAGAAATAGACTTTATTTGTCTGTGTTCATCTGGTGAACTTCATGCTGTCAGCCACCTTTCCACACACCCTTTTTGTTCACTGTCCTGTTCTTCCAGTTTCTGGAGTTATAGTATGCATGGTATTGATTGGGTGTTCCCAACAAAGAAATGGTGAACTGTTCATTAATTTTTCACAACCAGGCATTTCATATTGTGATTTCATGAATGTTTCATATATATGCAGTCATGTACCACTCACACCCACACACAGCTCTTTTACCTGGTGTGATACAAGGCTACCAGACTATTGCTGTGATGTTCCAAGTATTCTTGCCCTCTAACTCCCATCACAAGAAGCAGAAATGCCTTCCGAAGTCCTATGCCAATGTTACAAAGTGACTTCCATTACCTAAACAGCAGGATAGCTATGCTACAAGGATACAGAAGACTTTTTTATGGCACTAAATGAGGTGAATGACACCTTATTTGTAGTGATTCCCTTTCTGGAATATACTTAATGCTTTTAGACATTGAAGATTGTTCTTAGTCTTTCCAGCCGAGTAGCTGGTTGAAAATGAATAATGATACAGAGGTTTTTACGTCTAAGTTTCTGTGAAAAGTGTCAGTGCTTTTCCCCCCATGAAGGCAGCTCACATCTGCCACGTCAGGTCTCTCAACCTGTTTCCAGATTAATCTAATAATATGTGAACAGACCAGTGGCTGCCAGTGATAATCCAAGAAAAAATTCTCTTTCTTGGGAATAACTAGCTCCATTTAAGGAAGGTGAAGAGATATATAACTTAGATTTTTCAATGTGCTTGCCCCCCCCCACTAAAATGAGCGGTGTACAAATAGTTTATTAGTACAATATCACATATTGAAAAAAGGAACATAACTAGACTCTGATTTATTTAAGCTGGTGTTTTTTCCTCAAGTTGCATGCTTAGCAGCAGGTGTTCAGCTGTTAACCTCCTGTATCACTTCTCATGCAATGATTCCAGAAATATCTCTGGAACCCTACATGTCTGGATAAAATCATGTTTAGCAATGCAAGGTAACAGATGACACAACAGAGGTGCCCAGAGCTGCTGTGTCACTCAGTACTTCTGGCTTTCTATTTGAAATTACAGGTCCAAGTTTGGTACAAGACAAAAGCTCATTAAGACAATGGCTGTTCAGCAGGCTGTTTCAAACAGTCTGAGTGCTGGTGCACAATTATTTGTAATAACAAAGGGAAATAAACAGAACTAGCCTCTGTATCAGCGTAAGGTTTAATCTGGTGCTTTGCTAGTCTCAGGAGGCAGTTAAGAATCAAATGGAAACAGAATAAAATACCTTTTTAGTGGTAGCGGCAAGGAAGGTCTGAGTACACATTTGTCTGTGCTAAGAGGAGAGCATATGCTGCTGCTGTTTGCATTTATCCTGTTCTGCCATAGCTGAGAGCAGCTGCTCCATCATTGACATAAAAAAATCGCAAAGCAGGAGGGAAACCTGGTGGTAGGAGACGGGAAATTTTGTGGCATCCTGCTGAACACCCTCTTGCAGTACCAGTGTTAGCACAGTGTCTTCTCCATCATCACAGATCTTTACTGGTACATGCACATGGATCCATGTGACAGTCCTGTGAGACAGGCACAAGTGTGTTATCAGAAAGGGAGAATAGGAACAAGGAGGAATCCAGCACTGCGTTCTCGTCTGATGCTGCCTGGTGTGGCAGTTTTCTTTACACAAGCGTGTTTTGGCATCTCACATCCTCATTTGTGAGGTCCTGGTGGTTTTGAACTGGGAAGAAGACTGCAAAATCTGAGCCACAGAGGATCCCAAAGCTTAACAGCTGCAAATCAGCTTTTCACTGCAAAGGATCCAAATGTGTTTCATTTCTCTTTGTTTCATTCTCTGCTTTTATTATGAAGGCTGCATTATCCTCCAATACATTGCAAAAGGGTCTGACTTTCCACCAGCATCTTTTTCTTTCTGGGGAAAAATCTTTCAGCCAGCACTAGGGTTATTAGGGACACAGCTGACAGATGGCCTTGGTTAAATGGGTGGCCTTTTAAAAAGAATCCCATGTGAAAATGTTACTTAACCTACAAGTTCCACTGTTTTAATAGAGTAACCCAATTCTCCCTCCAAAGCTATTTGTCTGCATTCTCCTGTAAAGAAGATTTTAAAGCATTAACCAAAAGTACATGAGAAAGCGATTATTCTCATGGTCCATTTCCTACAGCAAAGAACAAAACATTTGATTGTCAAAATATTAGGGCTTTTTGACAGTACATATTGCTGATACTGAACAATTGGAAATGCATTTTCACGTGTGTGAGAAGAACTGCACATTTTCGATTATTACATTTATCTGGGCTTCAAGACTCGATTAAATGTATGAAAACATTTAAGAGGTCACACTGCTGGATAACCCCACAGACTCCCGTTGGAATAAGATTTCTGTTGGATACATTTGATTGAGTAGTAGCCAGAGTATCTTAGGGACACAGCACTGGAAAGAAACTTATGGCCATGACATCCAGGGTATTCTTTTCATAAAAGGCACCTTAATAGTATTCTTCTCATAAACTTCGCTAGTTTCATTCTGAATATGAAAGGGTGCTTGAGAGAAAAACCTTTCTCTAGTTTCCTACAGGGATCTTTACCATATCATTAACAAAGCTGTAAAACAAAAGAACAGCCAAGCAGGATCTTTCCAGGGACCCCTGTACTACACTGAGTTTATAACAAGGGCTTGCAAGCCCAAGCTTGGATGAATAAGGACAGGGCAAACAAGATATTTTCCCCTGATATTCACAGCTGTATCAAATTTCCCCAGAGACATCCTGTGTTGGGTGTAATTTCTGCAGATTTCGTGATCTTCAGTGAATTTCTTTTCCATGAACTTGTCCGCTTCCTCCTTGAACCAGCATAAACTTTTGAAAGCCTGGTAAGTTAAAGACAACCAGATGGGACACGAACCACATCAATCCCATGAATGCCACTGGTTTATGGAGCTACACTGATGGCATTAAGTGATTAAATGCTTTAACCAAAAACTATCTAAGTACCCTTGAGCAGACCTTTGGCCTTTCATTTGCTAATGGTTTTCAAGGCTAGCTAGGAGCAGCTAAATTTGTCTTTAAAAGCCTGACACATCTTTGTCTATTGTTAATTAATTCTGAATTAGCTGCTTTGGTTTTGTAGGCAGTGATGAACTGCTCTTTGAGAGTTAAATACCTCAAATACCTAATATCTGTCAAATACCAAGGTACAGGCAATAGTGTTGGGTAGGGAAGTATCAAAGCAGTACTCCTCACTCTTTTTCATCCAAAAAGTTAGTGCTTCCATTAACTTAGTATATGAGTGCCCACAAGAGTGATTTCCCTATGTGATCTAAAACACTTCAAGTGCTTTTTATGACCTCTTTCGGAATGTAATTAAAGATTGCCATTTAATTTGCATAATGTAAAGCCTTGCCTGGAATATAGCTGTGGAAGGCACAGCTATAACTGGAAGCAGCAGTGCCTTGAGCATGTGCCTCACTGAGACTGATAAATTTTTATCGTTGCCCAGATCTACACCAGTACCAAGGCATCTGTCAGAGTTGCCTTTGTTACTACTACCCCAGATAGGTAAAGAGAGATATCCTTGTGCATCTGTCTTCCAATGGTTTCACAAAACCATCTGCTAATGGTTTCACAAAAATTTCTTCACCAAAAGGGCTGTCAAGCCCTGGACCAGGCTGCCCATGGAAGGGGTTGATTCACCATCCCTGGAGGTGTTTGAAAGATGCGTAGATGTGGCACTTAGGGCATGGTTTAGCAGTGAACATGGCAGGGCTGGGTTAATGGTTGGACTCAGTGATCTTAAAGGTCTTTTCCAACCCAAATGGTTCTGGGATTCTGTGTGGGCTTTTCCTCTCAAACACCACCGCCTGACATCTGCCATGCAATGAATGTGCAGAATCCATGGCTGTGTTTAGACCCCTAGACTGTGGTGTGCTGCTCAAAGCTGCACAATCAGGAGACCAGGGTGCCAGGCCGCTGATCTGTGTTTTTGCTGTGCTTCTGTGAGAATGAGAAGTTTATCTTCACTCATCTCAGGAAGCTTTTCTGGGACCCAGGCTAGTCCGATCTGTTTCTTCTGCTTTTTAATGGAATTGGTACCATGGGAAGGAGCTCTCAAGAAGACATCTGCTGATGATTTCACAATACTGTAGTGCTGGTGAATAGATTTATTTGGAGTAAACAAATACATACACAAAACTCCCTTTGAATCAACAGTTAAATAACTTTAATGCTGCAGTGAGGACAATTTAATTCTGTAACTCTTAGCCAAGGAGCAACATCCGGAGCCCAGATGCTGATGTTAAAGGAGTATCTGCCGGAGAACACTTCTTAGGCTTGGGTTGGGTAAGCAGCAAAAGGGGAAAAATGTGAAGGAGATGTGTATTATTTTTTAATTATCTTAGAAATTTTTATGGAATTTTGTTAAGTTTTGGTGCCTTTACAGATGGAATGTTACCAGTGTCCATGAAATTCATTCCAAGTACCATAAGCATATATCTCTGCATATAAATCTATTTTCCTTTTCCTCAGAAGAGGATCCAAAAGCTCTTGGTTTTTTTCTCATGTGTAACTTAACAGCAAAGGTTTATATTCTGCCAAAGGAAGAATTGGAGGTATTGAAGAAAAGATGCAGCATGTTTGTAATAAAAGTGCTATTCTGATTCTCGCAAGATCCTGTCTATGTTGAGCAACCACTTTTGATAGCAGCTAGAAATAATTGTAGAATTCCACAATTTGTATATAAAACATCAGCTTGAATAGGCTGTTCAAGTAAGTGGGCACGAAAGATGCTTTTCATATAGGTGCCATGTCTGTTTATTTTGCCCTCATCTGGGAAAAGAGAAGGAATATCAAAATCCCATAAGATCTCTTCCCAGTGGCTTATTAAGTAGAAAAGTCCTGCCCTGGTAGCTTATGTTTTGCCTCTCTTGTCCAGGGAAAGTCGTCCTCAGGCACAGACTTGCTCCTAGTGAGAAGCTGTAATAGATGAATCAGAGTTCCAGCCTGCTTCTTCCAGTGAAATCATCGGAGCATCAAACAGGCATTTTCCTTGGCACGTCAGATGACAAATAACCTCATGCTTCCCAGCTGTATTAGCTGTGCCATGGCATTCTGAGCATAATTCATCATTTTCTCCTCTCCTGGATCCCAAGCAGCAGAATTTCCTCGTGTAGAGCATTGCAGCTGTTCAGTTCTGCTGCCCATTCTACCCTGATACAGGCTTGCTCTGTGGTGACTTTAGTTCTCTGAAGCATGGGCTTTCATTTCAGCATCATGTGATTTTCATACTTAGAAAACTAAAGTCTGTATTTGAAATGCCTCGTGGGCTTTCTGATTGCCCTGGTAATTTGACTCAGATAGCAGTGCCAGACACATTCAAGAATACGAAGGTAAATGAATTTGTTCAAGCCCAAGAGTTCTGAGTAGCTCAGCAGCCACTGCATCATTCCTGTGATGTAAAAGTCATTTCTTGGGCTTCTTTATTAAGAAAAAAAGGGGGAGAAGGAGAAAAATAAGTAAATAGAGGCATACACCTTATCCTAAGGTATTCCATACCTTGCCTTAAGCAGTGTTTGACTACAGAACAGATTTCTGTCGTTCAGACGGAAGTAGTAATTAGAGTTGCTGGCAGTGAAGTCCCAGAGCATCACAGAAGGCATGAAAGAAATTGTGTCTAGGGAGAGTCCCTTGCCTGTGGCAAAGCAGCTGTATTCAAGTCATTCCTGCAAATAAATGTCTGACCTATTCTTAAGCAGCCTGAGTGAAAGGAGTCTCCAAACCTGCCCCAGCAGTATGTTCCCATGTTTCACTGTTCTCACCACGAGAACACTTCTGTGAGAAAGGTGTTCCTGAGGTGTACAATGGAACATAGAATCATGAGATCATCTCATTCCAACCCCCCTGCCATGGGCAGGGACACTTTCCACTAAACCAGGTGTCTCAAAACCTCATCCAACCAGGCCTTGAACACTTGCAGGGATGGAGCATCCACAGCTTCTCTGGGCAGCCTGTGCCAGGGCCTCACTACCCCTCACAGGGAAGAATTTCTTCCTGATATCTAATCTAAACCTACTCTCTTTCCACTTAAAGCCAGTCCCCCTGCAAGTCCCTAGATCCAAGATCATAATTTCTCAGTCCTTCTAAAAAATTATGGACTCATTTGAGCTCCTGTGAAAAATCCCACATGTATAATAAAAGGAATAATTGCCTCTGCAATATCGATAATGAATGAAGTGGTTAAACCATGGATACGTGGTGTTATTTCCAAGTTTGATTTGCAGGTGTTTATGTGAATAGTAACTTCAAACAGCTCTGTTCTCTTGTATAATGATTGCTACAATCTCTGAGGAGAACAGAAGAGGATCTAATAGTTCTTCCTGGAACATCTTATAAATAATTGGTGATCTTCATGGACCTGGGCACCCTCATACCTCATTCCCTAACCTTTCCCAATATATCTTTCTCCAGCTTTATTAGCACAGTTGTTACCCTCAACATTCCAGCTGTCTGGTATTCTCAGGTCCCTATTTCATTTGACTGGTGTTGTGAATGTCAGGGCAGAAAAAATAAGTTAAATTTATCTTTTTTTTTTTTCTTTCACTTAGCAAACGAGAAATTAAAATGAGGAAACTTGACAGCACGAAGGTCCGGCCACTTAAATCTGAGCAGCTTCTTCACATAGAGGACCATGACTTTGCACTGAGACCTGGATTTGGAGGTAAGCAGCATGTGCCTGCCCTGTGCTGGTTAAGAGTTTATCCTCTCTCTGGAAGTTTACTTGAACTTTATCACTTAAAATGGAGTGACAGACTTAGTGGCAGCACACCTCATTTGTTGTACTTCAGGAAGCAAATAAAGAAGAAACACAGAAATACTTGAAGGCAAGTGACTTCTTTGTGTTTAGTGTATCAATAGGAGAAACTGTTCAAATTGTTTTACAGAACTAAGTAAAAACATATTATTAGAATAAGGCTCTTTGAGAACAGTGATTAAGGTATCCCTGTAAACTGCACAGTCTAGTAGCAATTAGCAAATGACTTAGTCATCAGATTTGTTTTGAGAGATTGAAATGATCCATCAGTTCCTAAATCTGTTTGCTGTGTACAAAATTAAAAAAAAAAACACAACTACCCACAGGCCTTCAGTTTATTATCATATTATTTCTGTGTTGTTGGGCACTATGGTGATTATTTCTTCATTTAACTAAATTGCATCTGGATCGAGGGAGTAGTCAATGGGATGTTCAGTTTAGAATCAGTTTTGACTCTCCTTCATGGAAGGGGAAATGAGAAAGCTGCCCCACTAATAAGCTTTGTCTGAGCCTTTGCGTCACCAGTTCTGTTTTCATGATTCATGGAAATAGACTGAACTGCTGTGGATTATGAGGCCAGAAGAAAACACATGAGGACCAATAATCAGTTGTGTAGACAAACACAGATTTGGGAGGCAAACTGAGGTCTGGGGAGCTGCTCTTGTTGACACCAGCTGCTGGGATCTGGGTCCTGGTGATGGTGCCAAGAGGGAGAATGGGTAAGGAGAGCCTCTTTGGATACACAGGGAGAATGTGAAAGGGTTTCTTGTTACCATAGAAATGATGTCTTGTCAGACAGCAAAAACTGTGCCTGATTTTGAACAATAGTTGAGATGCAGTCTGTTTCTTGGCAACAGAAGTTCAGATTACCTCTTGCCTGATACCTGTCTCATCTAATATCTGTTGTAACAAGACATCTTCTTGTTACCTCACAAGGAATTTAAATTTTTGGCAGTGTCCCCTCAGAAAGGAAGTAGCATTTCCATAGCATTTCTGTGAAAGCAGACAGCAGTCTGGGATGTGCTTCATCGCTGGATCATCCCCGAAAACAATACTGCTGATGTACATAACAGCAGCTGTGAGAACATACCCTGAGATCTGGCAGTTGTAATTTTCCATGGGCAGTGAGGAATTTTTACATCCAGAAAATCTGTACCAGGCTTTTTCCCCTTGTCCTTTTATTTGCAGGTGACTCGTTGCAGAGCCCATTCAGTTCCTCTTGAAGCCAGCTGTAGTTTTTCCACTGACTTCACTGTACAGGCCTCTCACTCATCACATTGCCCTGGGTGTGATTGCAGCTGTACTCCTGTCTTTCAGAAGTAGCTTTCAGCAGGAGAGTGCCTCAGCTCTGCTTCTCCTCTGTCACCCACATGCCCCAGTGGCATGGGAGGCACCTTTTTCAGTCCAGTACTTCATACACTTCCAAGTTTTCAGAACTCTCTTTATGTGTGGAATGTGAATCTCTCTTAGACTAAAACAGGTCCATTGACATTTTTACAGCAACGAGTGAAAAAAGTCACAGTGAAATGAATGTCAGTCCCAAATTTGTGCTCCATAGTTCCTGGTTTAGCATTGATTTCAGTGGTGCAGTAGTAAGGAGTGGTTTGGTGTTCATAAGGCAGCAGCAGGGATTTAACACACAACTGTGACCATCAGTGGATTAATTTCTCTACTGAAACATGAATCTGAATAACATCCTTAGGATTATTTTATGAGAGCACACAGGGGGTGTGGGTTTCTCTGAAGAACACTGATGATTAAGTGGGCAGCAGAAGGAAACATACCTAGAGAAGGAGAAATTAGAGATGCCATTGCTGCAGTCATTGCCGCAGCAGTTACAGCATAACCCCTGGACTGCATCAAGACTTACAGCACTGTGGCTTTGTGCTGTTAACACAGGTGAAATTTTGGGTTTGTTTTCATCACATCTAATGAAGCAGCTTGGTACTGTGGCTTATGAAGGGCTTGTATCTGTAACATGCCACATCACATGATTTATTCAGCTCAGCACAATGCTGATTAGAAAAGCTGGATGAAAATCAAGTATTTATTCTTTACCTGTAGAAGAGGGATTTTTTTTTCCCCTCTCCTGTACCTCACTGTGATTTTCTGGTTATTTCAGGGAGTTGGAATGACGGATTTTGTTAATCTGGCTCCACTGTGCCCCTTTGCCTGAAAAGGGCAATCATCCTTTGCACCAGTTTAAGAAAAAAAGCAGCTGGAAAGTTCATGCTGTTTTGAGTCAGCTGGAGATTTCTCAGTTCAGGGAACTCTTAAAATCTAAGTCTGCCTTGTTTGTTTTTCATTTAGCTCTACACATGCAATGTAAATGAGCAGACTACAGGACCCAGAGTTTTTGGTACTTACAGTTAAGTTACAAAGGAAAAACGTGCTGCATTTGATTTGTAAACTGAGCAAACATGCACAGGTAAAAACCTGGGGAAAATGAATGTAGAACTGTTGGATACTGATGCTACTGGCTGCAGTGTTACTGGAAATAATTGTGGAGGTGAGAGATCCATTTTTTGACCAAATGAACACAACTCTGCTTCCATTTATGTGAGTGTATTTTGGCATTCTTCTGTTGGTTGCAGTGCCATTCCAGCTGCACAATCAGAATTTGACTCTGACTGTAGATTTTAAAATTTAGTCCTGACATTGTCAATTTATTAGCAGATTAGAGATCAAAGCCAGAGAATCACAGAGCGTTGAGATGAAGCAAACCCAGCAAGCTGCTGGCAAGCTGATCCTGCTCTTTGGCTAGAGAAATGTTACTTTGCAGTTCATTATACAATGAGGTTGAATGAGGCAAACCAACAATTCAGTACACCCAAACTTTAAAAATCGAAACTTGACATTGTTGCATTGTAGTTACACCCTAAGCCAGGCTCTTGAGTAGTTGGTGGAAGTTGGTGATGGTGGTGGTGGTTTTTTCCTTTTCTGAATTCTTTGTTGTGGTGGTTGTTTGATTGTTGCCTCCTGTGTAATGTCATGGTCCTGTTTGGTTTGGAAGTGAGAAGGCAGCTTAAACTGGGAGTGGAGAAAAAGTGAGAAATGCAATTATGCTGCCAGCACTTGTTGGAATAATTATCCTCAAGTTTTAAACTCAGCAAGAAAGGGTGAGCACAGACATTGAGCAGAGACTCCTCAGCATATTCTGACTTGTAGCAGCTCAGATCTGAGTGCCACAATGCAGGCTGCCACAGCAGCCAAAACTCCATGTTGAGAGAGGTCTTAGAGCAAATCCTTAGAAATGTTTTAAATCTGCTTTCTTTACTATTATACATCTATTTATCAAGATCCTTTTATTTTCTTAACTATGTTATTTCAAAGTACTGGCCGAAGTAACACATGCTGCTGTATATATGTATGTATATTGTTTTTTCTTTTACATTGTGTCTTAAGGACCAGTAGTTTCCTATGCTAACAGTGTATTGGTTAAAGTTTTAAAACTGATACCTCTGCTTTTTCAACCAATATAGAAGATAATAGCATAAGCAAGTATTAGAAATTATGGAAAATAATTTAGCAGCATTTAGCTGGTCAAGAGGTAATTTCAAATTTTCTTTCCTGAAAATTTGAATTGCACTCTGCAATTAAACATAATTCTGAATTTTCAGAGGATCAGAAATCCCATTAGATCACTCCATTTTATGCTTCCTCCCTCTTCAAAATAAACTAGTAACATTTAAATTCATGTGAAGGTAAAAGGGGGGAGGGAAAGGATAGAAAATTTGGCCCCGTGTATGCTCGAGAAGTGCTGCAGTTCTAATAGCTCTTTGCCACCAAGTTGTTTTCTTTTTTGCACCATAGCTCTCCCTGAAAGATGAGAAATGTCTTCTCAGTGTGGTGAAGGCTCACACTGATGAAAGTGGAATGGCTTTTTATCATCTGTTACTGGAAGGAATAGCTGGGGGTCCAGGACAGGAGGGGAAATATTTTGATTACTTGCAAGACCTCTAATAGTCTTTCTCTGGATTTTTTTCTTTCGTATTGCTAATTCTTCCATTCCAAGAGCTGGTTACTGCTAGTAGCAGACCACCTTCAGTTCTCACATAAATAAGGAAGAAACAAGGTAGTAACAAGAAGAAAATAGTGTTGCCAGTAATTCTCCTGTTCCTGTTATTGCCAGAAGAAAGTAAATAAATCCACAAAGCTTCACCTCCCTTGAGCTTGTTTACATTTCTATCTGCTTTTCTTCCTCTACAGGCCCACAGGCCTTTTTCAGAACAAAGTCCTACTACAGTTCTTAATTCTCCCCTGGTCTCTGTCTCCTACTGGCAATTTTCTCTAGACCTTCCTTTTTTTTCCAGCATACACTCTTACAAAGCCTACTGGGATACAGTTGTTTCTAAATTCTACATTTATTTTATGGATCTTCAGGTGTAATCTGTTGCGTGCCCAAACGTCTGGCTATTATAAAAATACTGTAGAATTCACTAAACCAGTCATTATTACTGTAGAAATTGACCCTAAAAATGCTAAAAGGGTATCCTTTTTACATAATATCCCTTCTAAAAAGGGTATTACAGAATTTGCCTGATGTACTATCTATTAATAAAATTCCATGCTCATCAAGGAATTCTTTTGCTATGCTTAAACCTTTAAAATAAAAGACTGGAAATGGCTTGAGTGAAGATAAACCTGTCTGAAAACAATGCTGGTTTTTTCTGCTGAGGAGTAATTATCCTGAAAATCTGCAGAACCTCCATTGTGAAAATCACTAATCCCTCTAAAATAATGATTTGTAGTGACCCTCCAGAAGGAACTGAAGCCGCTCAATTTAATAACAAAATCCTCTCTGCCATCTACAGTTTTGTCAAACTGGGAAATAAAAACCACAGCTTTGCTCTGGTGTTACCTTTTTTTTAAAGTGAATTTGATGCTGTTGTCTGATGGTCAGCCACAGACTGAAATTCTTGATGTAGCAGGGAGAAAGCTGTGGTGCAGGCACAGAGGTAGATTAATTGCTTTCCTCTTCTGGCTGGTTTAGGAACCTTTTCAAATCTTACTGAAATTATGTTTTTTATAAACATCCTCTTGTGGCAAAGCAAATGCAAGGGATGAAGAAATTACAGTTCCCAGCAGCCTGTTCCCAACAGCTAATTATTCCTGTTTCTAGTGGAGTTGATTTTTAATCACACACACAGATGTTCCCAGAAACCAAGAAGGATTAGACCAGACTGAGGCCAATAGGTATCTTGTGGGGTGTGTTAGTGACAACAATATAAAAGTGCTCCAGATTAGAAAATTGAACAGCACACTGATCAGGAGGGCTGCATATATGGGCAGTGTTTAGTGTCTTTATTATCTACTTACATTTGTTGCCAAAGTAGAGTCAGAATAGGAAGGAAATATTTGCAGCTGCTCTGATCTGTTAGTAATGGTTCAGGGCTGGGGTAGGGGATGTGCTTTAATAATTCTCTGTGGTGAATGCTAGACTGGACAGTGCTTTCTCGTTAAGCATCATGAGTAAGGTCTTTGGTCTCTAACAGGAATCTCTTCTCAAGGAGTCTGTTTCACAGTACTAGCATTTCTACCTAATCAGGAGCAAATTTAATTATAACAGTTCCCTTTTGATTTAATTAACTTTAGAATCAGTCACTGTATTTCTCCTGGCCGTGGATTTTGGCCTTTTCTATGCCATTCATTGTCCCCACCAACTTGGTTTTATAATAGTTCCCAGTGCAGGACAAGCTGTCCTTTCAAAGAATCGAGTGTCTCTGTGTATTTATGGATAAGTGGCACTTTGGTTTGTGTGCATGCAACCAGCATAACCATAAGCTGCCACTGATTTCTAGTTCTGTGATCGTGTCCTTTGTATCTGCCCAGAGGAGTTGGATTATTGAAGGACATTTTGCCCACACTGGAATAATGGTTTTTTGGGTAAGAAACTGTCTGTAATTTTTGAAATTCCAAGAAATATTAGAAATGCTATTTGGAGCAGCTGTCACTAAGAAAAGCCTTTTCCTGACTAAATGTGACACATGGCTCAGAAAGTCAGATGTCTGATTCTGGGATATGATTTGTGGGTAGCTCCTTTTTTGCTTGCAGAATGTTAATGGGAGACATTAAACTTTATTTGCTTTAGATTTATCCTTGACTCAGGAACTGGTAAAACCTTTCTTGACATTGAGATCTGCTCCCCTCTCCTCCAGTTTCCACCCACATAATTCAACATAAATTGTTGTTTGCATTTAAATGATGAGTGAATGCCTTTTGTGAACGATGCCCACATCAGGTATAAATAACACAATGACTTCTACTGTGGCTAAACCTGTGTTTAGTTTACAAGATTTTAGTGGAATACAGAAAAGATTACTCCACTCAGATTACAACCAGGCATTTCTGAACCAGTGTTTGGTACAAGTTGGTATTTAGTGTAAGTAGACTCTTTGTGTGGTGTGATCAAGACAAAGCAAGAAGGGGGCAAAACTAATTTAGGAGAGACATAAAAGCTTTTATTTTCTTGTGTGAAGGAGTCTGGCTGAATATATTCATTGATACTCTTGTCCACCATCCTCTGGGGCAGCTGTCTTTGCTTGTCTCTATTGTTCAAAAGAAGCAGCATTTTCCAAAGTGCTGCCTGGTGTTTTACTAACAAACTTTGCTGTCTGGAGTCCTGAATCTTATTTTGGGCTTTGGCCAAGAGGCTGAGGGAGGCATTCCTCTCAGAGAGAGACATGGTTTCTGAGCCAAAGAGCACAGCCCTTGTCAGTGCCTAAATATTTTCTGGTGTGCCCTGCTAACTCTGAGCACACCTCACCTTGCTTTCCCATGCACAATGCATCTTCATCTGTTCAGTGCAGACTCCCCATTAAAAAAAGACAAGGAAAATCAAGAGATTACAGAGCCAGATTTAAAAATACCTCTGAAATAGTTCAAGATCTTTACTGGTAAGAACTGGAGGCAGCTGTGTAATCCTCGAAGGCTGCTATTTTAAGGATAATTCCAAAAGGGGACACAGTGTTGTGGCTGGTTATCATGAGAGTGATCTTCCTGGACTGTTTTGGCTTGACAGGGCTAAAAGGAAAAGACAAGAAAAAGACAAGTTAGAAAAGCTGTTGCTATCTGTTGCTGTTCAGACTTCCTTGTATTCATGTTTTTAACAGGTTATTTTAAATGTGTACTTCAAAAATATTTTAACTGGCTATTTTTGACAAAAGTGATTGGAATCCCGTGTACAATAATTACTACTGATTTCATGCCAAATGCAGAATATTCTTGGGGTGGTGGTGTGTATATGAATATATGCATACTCCTCTCTCCCTCTGTAAGGAAGTGATTATCAATTAGTGGAATGATATGATTGCTGAGAATCTCCCAGGTACATAACCCATGTAGAACTAGATCCTTCATTCTAAATATTTCACACTGAAAAGAGTGGAAATGATTTCATATTTTGCTGTAATTTTTAATTGATTTGGAGTAACTTTGTCCTCAAAATGCACTCAGTAAATACTCAACACAGTGACAGAACATAATTAATGTGTGTACAGCTTTTTCCTTGTGAGGTAGGGTTCAAGCAATCCTTTTTCATAAATAGCTATACCAAACCTTAAATAGTTCAGTAACTAAAGATAATAAGAGCCATAATATGTATGTTGTTTGTGAATGACCACTGGAAGTGGTAAGAAAGCTTTGCAGTCTTTGATGTATTTTGTGTATTTACTCAGGTTTTTCCTCTTGTGGTTCTGAATAGCACTCCAAGGGGGTCATTAGCTTTGGCATCACAAGGGCACTGCCACTGCTGGCCAAACTGCAGTGCCAGTAACAACTGGTCTGGCTGCAAAAAGAAGATTTTGTGCTTATTTTCACAACTGTTCAGCATCAGGTTTTGCTTTGTTACCATGGACTGTTACCATTCAGTGTCCTAAAGTGGTAAGCCTGTAGTAAATGCTGGGATGGAGTATTCTCTGTATGTTGCTGGTGTTGCACAGCCTTCCCTTTAAAAATAGTGATTTTTGCTCCTCATCCCTCTTTCTGTTCCCATGCAGGGTCACCAATACCTGTGGGCATCGACGTGCAGGTGGAGAGCATTGACAGCATATCTGAAGTTGACATGGTGAGTAGAACTGGAATAAAGGATTTCAGTAAAAATACAAGGGGCTCAGAAACATCCAGATGGATGATAGAGAATAATGTAGTTAAAGAAAGCAAACCCTGAAGAGCACATCCTTGCCTTGAAGCATGCATTTAAACTAGTAAGTGTTGAATTTCTCCCTGGGCCAGAGGAACTGCTCAGAGTGGGTGGTGCTCTGGTTTGAAAACTCCAACTATTCAACAAACACCCTGGGCTTCCACGGGAGTTCTCAGGACTCTGCACCTTACATGATGAGGCTTCATGTCCTTTGCTTCCTTTGCTTATGCAAATCTGAATATTCCATAATTGTGGCGTAGGTGGAGCTGTGATTATAACAAATGGAAATAGAAACATCAGTTCCAGCAATGGTCCTGGGAAGGAGACACACTCCACTGCAATTAGGGCCTGTAGCACTGGAATGCAGACTGTTCGTTCCCCATCCCAAATTGTCACTAATAATGTCAGTATGAACTCCTGTGCTCCTTTACAAACCTACCCAAATCATAAAATCATATTACAGGGCCATAAAATCATATTACAGGGGAAGATCTAAGTCTCTTCACAGTATTCTTATCAGAAGCAATTGTTCTACTGAGATAAATGATGTCTGCCTAGGAATACAAAATTTATGTAGGTGAACACAGAGCAGTCAGGCTATGCAGAAGCTCAGACTGGGTTTGCAGCATCCTCTCCATCTCTTCCCACATGTATATTTGCAGTCGTGATGTTTCTCTAAATAGGATGATAAAATATTTGTACCAATCTTTTATATTAAAAAAATACTATCGTTCTTGTAATTATTGTAAAATCGAATTGCTAACTCTTAGGAAATTCATCATATTGTTTCTTTATGATGCATTTAATTCATGAATGTATGAATTTAGCTCCGTACAATATTTGTACAAAATGTACAGATTTATGGATTTTAAAAATTGACCTACTGCTCATGAAGAACTCAAATTAATCCCTTTGTAAAGGAACCCTAAAGGAACCACAGTTCATTATTGGAAAAGGTTGTGAAGATTTCCAGAGGAAATGTTTTTCCATTTACCTTTTGGTTGGTTTTAAAGCTTCTTTATCACCGCACAGCTGGCCCAATCCAGAAGACCGCTGAAATATGTAGAAGTTTTATCTAAGGATAGATGAAGTCTGAGCCTCAGACACCAGGGACAAGATGGACAGCCAAAATCTCAGCAATATTCACATTCAAACTCAATGAGTGGTGCTTGATTCCTCTCATTAAGGATCTTTCAGATAATGTTCAGAGAAGAAACTGATCCTTTGCACGAATTGATTAATTTGTGGTGTTTTCTGTTGCACTTGACTAAAACAAGCATTGTCTCCTTTTATTTTTAATGAAACAAAGGACTTCACAATGACTTTATATCTCAGACACTACTGGAAAGATGAGAGACTCTCGTTCCGTAGCAACAAAAACAAAAGCATGACTTTCGACGGGCGGCTGATAAAAAAGATCTGGGTACCTGATGTGTTTTTTGTGCACTCCAAAAGATCTTTCATCCATGATACAACTGTGGAGAACATCATGCTCCGAGTGTACCCCGATGGCAATGTCCTCTTCAGTCTGAGGTGAGGAAATACCCTTCCCTAGGAAAATCCATGACTCCAATTGTCATGTCTTGGCTGTAATTGAAATTACTGGAAATACTTGCAGTTAAGATTCTGGCATTAATCCCCTGGCAGCACATGATGGGAAATTGGTGACCAGTGTGCCAGTGGGAAAATAAATTTAGGATTGACAACATATTTTTCTATCATTCAGATATTATTTCCTCTCAAGGGAGTTTATCGAGTGTTAATTCCTTGCCAGTGGCTCTAGCAGTATTGCTACTGAGTACAGTAAAGCCCAAAATTATTAGCAAAGGAAAAACCATGGTTTTGGTTGTTTGTGTTTTTTTAACCTGAATCTTTAAAAACTGTTTTAGCTATTTTCAGCCTGGCTTACCAGTAATCATGCCACTGATACAAACCAGGGCTCTAGATGGGCACAGAGAGCAGATTCTTGGTGCTGATACCAGCAGCGTTGTGGGAGTAAAAGGAACTGGAAAGTGAAACAGCAATTCCAGAACTGGAATAGCAAGGGCATTAATGTGTCTCCCTTCCCTCTGCATGTTATTGCTTTGCTTTATGAAGGAGATTTGGATGATGTGGCAGAAATAGTTTTAATGGAGGAATTTTCCCCCTAGGGTGAGGAACCTGAGGCTTGTGCATTGCAGAAATCCAGTTTGTTACTAATTAGCCCCGTGCACAGAGGTGATATTTCATCCAATCCGGAGAGTTTGAAGATTTATGGGAGCATTTGAGATTGTGGCTGTGTAATAATTGTTCCAACAATTAATTAATTTATCTCCTCTCTCGTGAGGACATGCAGAAATCCTCACACCAACAGCTGTACACCACATGAAAGTAGTGCATATTCAAGAATCACACTGACAGTGAGGAACAATGAGGTGAAGTGTGTGGTTTTTTGCTGTATTAATTTCCATGATTCTTGAGAGGGAGGGATCAGAGGAACTATACCCCTACACTAGGGCTTATATCAGTGATTCTCCAAGTGAGAAGTAGGAAATGTTCCTTAGATGTTCCTTAAAATGCCCTTTTCCGTATTGCCAGTTTTACATGTACTAAGTAGATTGTATCCCAAATACTTACGTGATATAAATCTGCATATTTCACCGTTTTCCTTCAGGGCCTGGCATCCAGGATTTTATTAAAGCAAAGTGAAATGAAAATCGAGATTTGTTGCTAAAATAGTCTTTCTTTTCTTCTTGTTCCCCTGGTCATTTAGTCAATAGCTGAAGGATGGAAACAACATCCATAGTTGGAAGTGCTATGCATGTCCCACTCTTAGGATCTCATTTCAAGCCAGTAAAGTCTTACACTTGTAAAAATTCAGCTACAGTGTGGTTACTGATCACAAGTTTTCAAAGGGCACCTGTATAACCAGTATAACCCTCACTGAAATTCCTGTAGGATTCCATCTGGGGAAAACTGAAAAATTGAACTAAACCATCAAATGACATGCAAGCTGTGACAAGAAAGGGAAATTTGGCATTATTTACCATATTTAAGTTGCTGCCCCTAGGAAGGTCGATTTTTTTTGTTCTTTATTAAATACAAAGGGCTATTTGTCCTCTAAACATTTGTAAAAAAGCAGGTGGAATGCAAAATAGTCTTTGCCTGGATTTCCCTAAGCTTTTTACAATATAAAGCATTTCATTTAAGAGGAGAGCAAGCTTCCAGAAACTGCAGCTAATCTCTTTTTGCAATTAAACATTATAACCATTCTAGCTGGGAAAACAGCACTTGGAATAATATTTGCTCTAATCTGTAATATTATCTACTTCAGTCTATGAGAAATCAAGTCAAGAAATGTGAACTCCTTTTGTTAATCTTTGTAAGTGTAAACCTTCAAAGCAAAATGTGTGTGAAAGGACAATGAAGGATCTGGCCAAATTTAGGTTTTAAGAATCAAAGGTAATGTACTTAATAATAAAGACTATTTATGTTTAAAAAAAAAAAAGATGATCTCTCACTGATTTAATTCTATCTCACCATCTTGAAGCTATTTTAGAAGCATCTAAAAGGGCAGGAAACCTCAATCAATAGCATTCTAAACAGCAGATTGGTTGGGGATCTCACTAAGGTGTGTGCACAGGTAAGAAAGTATGAAATTTTTCATTTTATTTCTGTTTTTCTGTTTCCTTCTGCAGAATAACAGTTTCTGCTATGTGCTTCATGGATTTCAGTAGGTTTCCTCTGGACACACAGAACTGTTCTTTAGAACTGGAAAGCTGTGAGTTTGATTCCAAATCGTTCTTCACACGTGCATTCTTACCCGCACTCCCATCTGGTGCATAATACCTCTTTCACTTATTTGGATGTGTGACCTGAACCCTTCAGCATGTACCTGTTGAACTGTAGGCAATTTGGGATCTTTCCAGAACTCAGTGAGCTTTGGGAAGGTAGAAAAACCGTGATGCACCCTGCTTTTTTTCCACTGGGTTGTTATTCTGAGGCCTAAATGTAAAAATCTGTCAAAATGCATGAGTGGTTTTTCTCTGAGGAAAAAAGTGCACATTAAAAGTAAAATAAAATGCAAATATTTGACCTGTTGGAAAAATGAAAATGGGTGCTTGTGTTACTGTGAAACATCTGCTTTTTCACCCCTGCCTCTGTTGTAAGCTGCTGGTAGGGCACAGGATGGGTCTGAACTTGGGACAAGATGGAAAATGGTCTTTGCAAACTCCTTTCATGTCAACAAACTGACAAATTGGGGTGAAAAAAAGGTCTCTTTGGGGTTTTCCCAGATTGTTTGAGTGGTCTCCTCTCCCTAAGAAAGGAAAGGAGAAGTGATTTACTTGAGTAACTTTATAACTTCAGTTTCTGCTTTCTCACAGATGCATACAATGAAGATGATCTGATGTTGTACTGGAAACATGGCAACAAGTCCCTGAGCACAGATGAGCACATCTCCCTCTCCCAGTTCTTCATTGAGGAATTCAGTGCTTCCAGTGGACTTGCTTTTTACAGCAGTACTGGTATAGTGAGCCCTCCTCCTTAGAAGAGAGAAGCACAGGATAAAACCATGCAGAATGTCTTTCACATTCAAATTCTTTGCTAACAAATGACATGGCTGCTGAGAGATCAGTTAAAATGAGGTCTTGTCAGTCTGGGGCCTTGGTTCTCTTTGCATTAGCAGTGTAAAACTTTATTTTAGGAAAAAAGGCCATAATAATGCTTGTGACTTCATATCTGGCATTAAGAACCTGTAAAAAATGCACAACAACCAAATACATGCTGTTATGAGCTCTTGCAAAAAGCCATTGGAGTATTGAATTTACAGGAATCTTTATGCCCTGGCTATATAGAAGAGCTTGAAAATGGAAATCCTGAAGGGTCAGATAGTAGAAAGCAAACAAGAGGAATTCCAGTGTGTTTTATTGGCTAAAATATCCTCATTTTTGGAGCTGTGTAATGTCACTAAAAGTCTGCGAACTGGAGGATTTTCATATGAGACCCTTTATTACCTATTCAGGTCTAATTAATGATTTGCTTAATTTTCCTTGTTTATACATAAAGTTGTAGGGAAAAAATCCCTTTATTTCAGCGCTATATAGTTTAATTTCAGGTTAATCTGCTCCAGACAGGCTTTTATTTCTCCCTGTAGATCTTGCTCTGTACTTTACTTTCTGGCAAACTGCACAAGGCTTTAGGAGTTTATTGTAGTCTTGATTTCATGCAAGGTGGGTTTTTTGTTTTCCTTGTAGTTTTACATGCAATTATAGATTTTGAAATACTTCTCTAAGTAGCCTAACCACATGTTTTTAACCAGAAAAAACAGCACTCTTGCTATCGTACTCTACAGTCTGAGTCAATTCATTTCAGCTTGGATATTGCCCTTTATGTCAAAACAGATGAATAAAAGAGAAATTACTCCATTTAATACGATGAAGTGCACAACACTTCAGAAAAAAAGCCTTTAAGGAAAGCAGCAGATAGATTTATTTGGTGTATTTTATTTACAAGTTATTTTCTTTTTGTGTTCAAAAAAAGGCCATTCAAGTTTGCGTTGGCTGCTACTGAATGCAGAAATTCCAGTTTAAATTATGATGCAGCCTAAACAGTGAGGAATTCACAGCTTGATAAGGTTCTTCACCCTTATCTCCTGCTCCTGTATGAGCTAAGAACAGAGCTCCATCTTTCAAGAGCCACTGTCATGTGAGAGGAGGGCGAGTGATACCCTGCTATCATAACTGTGCCTTGCTGAGAGCTACATCAAATTTGTCCTTGCTGCAAGAAGGAGACTGGGATAGTTTCCACCAAACTGGGTTCCAGGAGCTCAACTGGCTTCTTTCTGCCTTGCTATTCTCATCAAAAAACACTTATGCAAGCAAATAGAGCCTCGTGCACAGCAGTGCACCCTCACAGTGCCCCTGCACCCAGGGCTTTGCAGCACCCTCACAGCATCTTTGACTTTGCAAAGTCTAACTGCTTAACTCTTAGCATGCAGAGGTTCTGAGGGTGAGCTTATTCAGCAGCATAAAGGTGAAAGGAAAGACTTTTTTAAAATCACAGGGACCACTGGGAAGTACCTGAATAATGCTTGTAGCACATCTGTTAAGCAGAATGCTGTCCTTTGTAGACTTACACTTGTGCTTGGCTTTGAGGTTTTGTTTAGCTCAGGAGGTTCCACTTTCTCTTGTTTTGTTTTTTTTTTAATTTTGCTTCTTGTTGGAAGCAAAATTACCCTCCAAGTAAATAATAATGGAGAACAATCAGCACCACTCTAATGGGAGTCATCATTCCCACAAAGCAGCTTTCTGCATTTCAGGTTCTGCATATCCTTTCCTGTGAATCTCAGTGAACAACACTTGTAGTCTTTAAGCTTTTGGAGTTCCCAGACCTCCAGAAGAGCAACAATTTAAATCCATTTTAGAGACAATAATCTTTAAAACAAAAAACCTTCTACACAACTGAAAACACAATAGAGTGTTTAATATTATTTGGGGTTCATTTTGATATGTTCTTTTCTACAGAGTCATTCGTTGTGATGGCAGGACTGCTCCAACACAGGCTCAGGATGCCCCTGTCTGTCCTGGACAGGCAGATGCTGTGCAGCCAGCCACTTTTGCCTTTTTACCTTACTGTAACCTGGTATCCCTGCCATAGCAGGAGGTACAGCGTGGATGCAGTGCTGCATAGGCAGAGCACGCCCCAAAATTCACTAGATGGCACCCTGTCCTCTGAAGTGAGTGCTGGGCCGGCAGGCAGGCGGCTCCGACCAAAAAAAAAAAAAGGAAGGAAGGGCTGCCTCTTGCCAGGTATTTGTAGCAGGCTGCTTTTCAGGGAAGGCAGGGTGTTGGCATCACTGGACAATTGTCTCCTGTCTGTATTCTCCTGGCAGTTTCACTCGAAGTTGGTTTAATTTTTTCAATTTTTCAACCTCAGTTATAACAGTATTTTATACATGCAGCCATGACCGTTCACTCCCATAAATGAGGGAAGGATGGACAGTTTGTAAAGCACTGTGTAAAACTAAGGTGGTGGCAAGATTTCTGAGGCATTTACTACTCCTGCTGTGGATACACGGCTCCTGCCAGAAGGAGGGGCCAGCAAACAGCTCACAAATAACGCAGCTCTCTTCTCTTCTTCCCCAACCTGTTCCTGTCCCTTTTTTTCCAATAGGTTGGTACAATCGACTTTTTATCAACTTTGCACTCCGCAGACATATTTTCTTTTTTGTGCTACAATCCTATTTCCCAGCCATGCTGATGGTGATGCTGTCTTGGGTTTCCTTTTGGATTGACAGAAGAGCCGTTCCTGCCAGGGTGTCACTAGGTAAATCCTTACTGTATATCCTTTGGGGAGTACAGAATGGAGAGGGGAGGGTTTGGAGGTACCTTAGCTTCTTATTTACACAGGACATGGGCAAGAATATCAGGTAATTGTCTGAACAGCACTGTTATTGCCACTGTTGTTGTTATTGTTATTGTTGTTATTACCTGCAGTCAATCTCTACATTTGGAAAGGGGATGTTTGTTCAGACTGGCTTTGCTATATTTGGAAACAGCTCACACACCACAGAAGCAAAAAAGGGATGATTCTGAAGCTTTCCTGACAGAGAATTTTACTTAACTGCAAAACCTGTTTTTAGCTTCCATCTTCCCAGCAAAGTAACAAGTTTTAGCAGGCAGCCCGGTCCCTCCCCAAATCCATGGATCATTAGGTGTAGCACAATCTATGGAAAAGCTCTGCAGCTCTTTTTCTCAAGAAACATTTGTTATCTTCCTACCAGCTTGGAGACAGTGGCCTGCGTGGCAAAGCCTTTCACTGTTGGGCACCTTAGAAATGTTTGCTTTGGTGTCTCAGCTGTGCAAGGCACACCATCTTCTGTGGAGGCCAAAGAGTAAGCTGGGCAACTCTCTGCTCCTGCAGTTTTAGTTCTGAACACCTCATCTTAGGAGAAAAGGACCCATTGCAGTGGTTTTTATAGAAGTTTCTTTTTTTTCTCAGTGATTAATCAGTAGATGCCACTGCAAGACTCTCTTTGTTGTGACTATAATGCTGATGGCCTTGGAATGAGTACATTTTTCCAAAAATTAGGATCTCTGAAGATCTGATGGGAATTTGTTAAGATATCTAATGCAACCATAATGGATCTGAGTCCTGCAATTGTTTAAAATAAAGAAGCTCCTGTTCGTCCTTCTCACTGATGCGGGTCCCAGAAGACAACTGTATGTTGCCATATTTCTTAGACAAGAGAAAAAGCCCTCAATTTTCTCTGTAACAATATCAGTCTAGAAAAAATTGGACTGTAGCCACTCAGGTCCCTTTCTATTGGCACAGTCTAAAGCTGTTAATACATGAGATATAAATCTATTTGTTAACCTGTAAAGAAATTATGGTACCTCCTAGCTACTTTTATTAATGCATCTACCAATTCCTTTTATTTAGAAGAAATTTAAGTTAATCTTTAAAAATAAGTTTTTAATTCCCAGTAGGCCATTTTTAAGGTTGTCAAGATAGTTTTGCTGCTCATGTTATTTATGTATGGATTTCTGCAGAAGGTTTTGCATCAGGAGTTCTATGAATAAAGCACATTTCATTAGCATAATCATACATAATTTATAGCAAACCTTAACAACAAATTTTAATAAGCCTAGCTCCTTCGCCTAGAGTATATGTATATTAAATAAATTGATTTCCTCTTATATGGTGTATTTCAAACTCCATCCTTCAACCTAAGGAGCCTGCAGAGAGGGAAGGGGAAAACTCTTGTGTGTTCCAGTGGACTTGAATTAGTGTAGAACTGGAGAAGGGCTGCAGAGACCCAGCTGACAGTGCTGTCTCACAGATGTCAAGATGTTTTTGCTTCCAGAGTTACATTGATTACTTTAAAAGCAGGGCCTGAGTTGGGTGTTGTTTTTTTTCCCGAGCTGGAGCAAACCAAAATGAGATGAACAGCTGATTTAAGAGCAGAGATTGAAAAGATGAGGATGAAATTCTGGTCACACTGAGGCAAACAATAATTTTTTTCTTAGTTTCAGTGGCTGTAGCATTTTTATGCTAGATTGTTTTTAGAGAGCCGTGGAGTTATGACAGGGACATACAGGCTGATACCTGTTCTCAAGAAGTACAATTTGAGAAAGGGTTGGGAGGGAAAATGGTGATTGTTTAGTGATTCTCCTGGACAAGAACATGTGCAGTGGTGACCCTGGCTCTGGGAAGTGAGGGACGACCACAAACCTGCTTTCACTTCTGTCACAGAAACGTGTTCCTTATGCTGCTCCGTGACCATTCGGAGCAGAGAGACGATTTACTGCTCTCGGTGTTGTGTGTGATGGGTCCTTCACAGTTCACTCCACTTTCCAGAGCCTGTGTGAGGAAGTTAAAGGGAGTGTCAATCACATGCCCTCACAAAGCTGTGCTGTCCAAGCAGGGGTGAGGAGCTAAACAGAACCAGCTGGCCAGTGCTGTGATAACCTCTCTTTTCTTTGGCAGGTATAACTACAGTGCTGACAATGTCGACCATCATGACAGGAGTAAGTGCCTCAATGCCTCAAGTGTCTTACATAAAGGCTGTGGATGTGTATTTATGGATCAGCTTCCTTTTTGTCTTCCTGTCAGTCATCGAGTATGCAGCAGTGAACTATCTCACCACGATCGAAGAGAGAAAACAACTCAAAAAAAGGGGCAAGGTACAACCCTCTGTGTTTTGTTGCCTTCTGAAAGCCTCACGGAAGCCACAGAGTAATCCTGATACACCACTGTGATAACAGTGATAACAGAACAGTAACAACCTCTGTCTCCACTCTGTAGCTCACTTTTTTTTCACTTGGATGGAGACAAAGTGTCCTGCTCTCTGAGATCCTGAGAAGGTCTGTCTGTGCTTTCCCTTTTCTTGTGGCAGAGGTTAGGGATATTTTTCCCCCCCCTTTTTTCCCTCTCAGAGGAATATAACCTTCCTTCTATTTTCAAATACCTATCAATCAAGGTATTTTTCCTGTCTCTGAAATAGACCTCAGCATGCCCTCATATGATATTCCTCCCTGTTTCCTGTTTCTTTTTTGTCCCAAGACCAGATGAATGACAAGGTCATTTTTAGAAAAGTGTGCCTGAAGCAGAAATAGACACAAGTTAAACATCTGCTTTCTGTGAAGCTCTCCCTTAAAACCTTTGCTTGAAGAATATCCCCTCTGTAAACTCATTTGCTGGAATATCATGAGGGGAAGAACACAGAAAGGGTGCATATGTTGCTCACATGATTTGATAATCCCATCAAAAACCTACTCCCAGAAATGTTTGAAGTCATTTCCCACAACTCCAGCAACACAGACCTCCAGGAGAGAGTTTGATTCTTCTATTTCAGAAGCTGAGGCACGAATTGCCAGCCAGCAGCTGGCAATAATCAGGCAGACAAGTGTGTTTTATGACATTTGATGACATTTCCTTGCTCATGTCCTGCTCAAGGGGGCAGGTCCCACAGAGAGCCATACTGTGAGACAGCCCTGTTCTCCACATGCTCTCCACAGAGAGAACAACACTGAAGGGAAAGCTTTCTTTATTTTCTGTTCTATTCATTGATGATTTGCCAAAGTGGCTCCTGCTAGACACGGAGTAACTCTCCTTTGTTGCCAGGCTTCAGGAATGTACAGCATGGACGCAGCACAAGCAATGGCTTTTGACGGCTGCTTCCACGACACGGATGTGGACATGGACCTGAGTCCCTTCCCAGACCCCTGTGAGGAGAATGAGACCAGGGCAAGTCAAACCAACATCTCCAATGAGGACACACCTCGCTTGAGGAGGAAGAGATCTCTGAAGGGAAACGTGGGCAGGATTATTTTACAGAATAATCATGTTATTGACACGTATTCCAGGATTATATTTCCCAGCGTGTATATTGTTTTCAACTTTTTCTACTGGGGTTTGTACATGTGAACAAAAATGCTTCTAAGCTAGACATGGTTTTGTGTATGAGGGTTGCATCATACTTCGAAAATAATGCAACAGCAGTAGAGGAAAATGTTAAAATTTTCCAAAAGAGACTTCTGCATCAAACCTGGGCTGGTTTGGTTAGCAGCAAAACTCTTCATGAAAAACTCTCACATGTGTGGGTTCTTTTCCAGCTGGACTGTGCAGTGCTTCGCTGGGGTGATCCCATGCACAGGCTCCACTGCAGTAGCACAAGAGCTGTTTGCTCACTAAGGGAGCCCTTTGTCAACCCCCTGAACAGACAGCAGCTCCCACCTGAGGTATTGCCCTGTCTCTGTCTGCACTCAGAGCCTTCCTCTTGAATCAGCCTCTCTGTTCTTCACCTGTGCTCCGTTTTGGTCAGCAACTGGCACCAACCGTCTTGGCATAGCCTTGGGATAGCTCCTGTCCTTGTTTCACTTCCTGCATTTCAATTTTCCTGGGCAAACTGTGTGCACCTGAGCAGCCTCTGCCCTTGGATGGGAACTGGGGGGAAATTATGGCTTAGCAGTTCAGTAGGGACCAGCAGGAAGCAAGGCTGATGGGGCTTTGTAGATTGTGCACCAACAACACCTCAAGAAAACCCCTCACCCTTGTCAGTCATCCATGACTCTCCATGGAGTCTTTTTTTTGAGAAATCTGGCTCACCAGTCCCTGAGGCAGCACAGGAACAACGTTCCAGATCATGTGCACTTGCAGCCACCTCCCAGGTGGATGAGCAGCATCCCCAGGAGAAGCTGTGCCCTTCACGTGTCACCCACACACCTCTGCCTCACCTAGACCTGCTGTAATCACCTTTTTTCTGCAGAACCCTTTGGTTTAGAAACACAGAAACACAGACTCTGAGACAGATTTTAGATGATTTTGTCAAGAGAACAAACCAACCACGCCTTCGGTTCTTCTGCTTTATATTGCACGTGAACTTGGAGTTTTGCCTCCCTCCCTCTCCCTTTGGCTTTTGAGACTGAATGTTCCAGTGAGGAGAAGCTGCATCTGCCCCTTGCAGCAGTGATCCCCCGCACAGTTCCAGGAAATAAAAGGAAACAGCTGTGCCAAAACAGAGACACGTACAGGAAACCTGTCAGTCTCAGATGAATCCTGCATGGAAATATCCTTAGGTTCAGGATAAGGAGGCTGAATTAAGGATGTTCAGGGATACACACAAAAAGTGTTCACAGCTCCAGAAAAGAACCAAGATTACTTTTTCAACTTTCCCAAATAAGGAGCATTTTCCACTGAATTCCTTGGGTTCGTCTGTCATTTGATGAGCTGAGTTTATACACTTACAAGGTCAGTTCAAAATGATCATTTGGGTGGCAGAAAGTGTCACAAAGTAAATGCTTGGTCACTTCTTGGTCAAGTTTATTGGTCAAGGAAGTGAGAATAAATTTGGAAGCCTAAATCACTCTCTGGTTTCTTTATTTACTTTATTTACTTACTTAATTTTTTTACTTATTTAATTTACTTATTTTTCCTGCTCCAATCTTGTTTGTTCAGAACATGGTGACGTCTCTACTTTTTCAAAGAGCTGAATATGTCAAGTCCTCAGTTCCAGAGCTGGAGAAGTGGTGATACGGTGCCTGCTGAGTGACTGAAATCTCATGGAGTGTGTGGGACAGATCGCTGCCAAACAAATGTATCAGAGCTGAGACAGCTTTGATACTTTTCCAGGAAATCCTGTCATGGAAAGCAGAACCACACCAGGAATGACAATGCTGGGAATGCAAAGCCAAAGGACACACAGGCTTTGGCAACAGTAACAGCACACCAGACCTTAAGCTGAGCAAATGTACAGTGTAGCTATATATAAAAATACACCATCACAGCCTTGGTCCTGCACTGCCATTATGAGGCATCCTGCACAGATGTTCCAGACTGCCTGAGAAGATCCCATCTAGCTGCTCCAGATGTGTGATGTGTCTTCTAAACTTCTCACATGAACTAATCAAACATCGTTGTTTTCACGTAATTTTTTAAATCTGCCTTGCAAGAAGAGGTATTTGTTGTGTAGCCAACAGTGAAGCCTCAGCCTCTAAGAGAAAAAAATGATCCAAATCAGTTTCCTTTTCTAAATTCCTTGCAGGATTTGCAGCAGCAGAAGCCCTGCAGCACAGCATGCCCAAGCCCTGTGTAGGCTGCCCAGCAAACTGGTCCTCACGTGGAGGTGTGGAGGAAAAGAGATTCCTGCCTGTATTTACCTTCCAGGCACGTCCTGTACAGGTGCCAGAGAGCTGCAGAGCTTGATTTTGACGGAAAAAGCTGTTGTTACTTTCAGCTGTGAATGTAACCATTGGCCAAGGGTTCTCCCCACCCAGAGTACTACAGATCACCCAGTTCACCCTTCCTGCCCTGGGCAGGGACACCTTTCGTTAAACCAGGTTGCTCAGACCTTGCCCTGAACACTTCCAGGGATGGGGCATCTACAGCTTCTCTGGGCAATCTGTTCCAGTGTCTTGCCACCCCCACAGTGAAGAATTTTTTTCTAATATCCAATCTAACCCTACCCTCTTTCACTTTGAAGCCATTTCCCCTTGTCCTGTCACAACCTGCTCTTGTAAATGATGATGAAATTTAACTGCATGCTTTTACAACAAGGCTTATAATTTTTATCTTCTTAATGCAGCGACAGGGATGATATCAGGATAAATTGTGCTTTAAAAACCCCTATTGTTTTTATAACTAGTAAAATATAAAAAACAGTATTTAAACGAATTATTTCTTGTCTAGAGGGTGCTAGAGGGCTGGCTACAGCTCCCACGACCCTCCTCTGAGGTGTGTGTTAACTTCCTGACAGGTATGGTAACAAATACTTTCAGTCAGTTCGTCTCGGCACACCAGCACGGAAGTCTTTAAAAAGGTATTCACGAGTATTTCCCATTCCTGCTGGTTTTGCAGCCAGTCCCATGCGTGGGTTTTATATCCCACAACATTTACTGCGAGTTAAAGCACCACAGGCATTATGTAAATACATATTTGTGTGAGTGTTCATCTTGATGGCATTCAGGCAGCTATGCTGAGGGTACTTTGTGGATTTTTGGAGCAGAAATAACAGCTCGTCATGGTTTCTGTGACCAGCTGGGGTGCAGGATGTGGCCTCACTATTTTTAACATCTGCTGCTACACCCATTTGCAGTAAGAAAACATCCTGTGGGTGTTAGTGTAGGTGATGCAAACTTTTAAGTCCGGACAACTTCATTCCTAAAAGTTTTATAATTCTTCAAACTATCAGTACACAAGAAGTACACACCTAACATTTTTTTCTCATGTCATTAGCCAATGTAAACGAAACCATTAACAGGCCTCTTTAGTAAAGATAATTACAAATATTTCTGTTAGTTTTCATGTGCTCGGTGAGGATTCTAAAGATTTCTTTGAGGGAGCCTCAGAGGGACTCTGGAACAGGATTTCGGTCCAGGAAAAGATCGCGCAGCTAAAGCCAGGACACTGTTGTGTGTACGAAGTAAAATTTAATCCTCTGAATAACTTCAGCGGAAATACTGTTGCGTTCCTGTTGGAATACGCACAGGAACAACACTGGAATAGCGCTGTATTTCCTACTGGCCGCCCGGAAGCGTCTCCTCCCGTGACACCCAGCGCGGCAGCGACCGCCCCCCGCTTCCACCGGGCACATCCTGCGGCTGGGGGCCCACAGCAGCCCCATCCCGATCCCGATCCGCTCCCATCCGGTCCGGTCCGGTCCGGTCCGGTCCGCCCCATCCCGCCCC
>VXBT01010677.1:60014-88168 GCA_013400235.1 Oriolus oriolus
GGGGAGGGGAAGGAAGGGGAGGGATGGTGGCGGCGAGGGCAGCGGGGCGGCGCGTCCCCAGAGTCACCGCGTGTCCCCAGAGTCACCGCGTGTCTCCCGAGCCGCCATGTCTGCCTTTATTCCCGCTGCTTCCCCGGGAGCGAGTCCCGGCAGCTGCCGGGCCGTGCGGGAACACTCGCTGTGCGAGGGACACGGGCGACACTGGCGACAGCAGCTGCCCCCGAGTGAGGCGGGAGCGGGCCCCTTGTGCTGCTCGGTTCTTGCTCCAGCCCTGCCGAGAAGGACCTGGCGGTGTGGGGAGGTGAAAAATGGGCCCTGAGCCGGCCGCGTGCGCTCGAAGCCCAGGGAGCCGATCGCGTCCTGGGCTGCACCCAAAGCAGCGTGGCCTGGGTGAGCGAGGGGATTCTGCCCCTCTGCTCCGCTCTCCTGAGAGCCCACCGGGAGAGCTGCATCCAGCCCAGCTGGGGTCCCCAGCACGGGAAGGACAGGGACCTGTTGGAGCGAGCCCAGAGGATGCCACCAAGATGATCAGAGAACTGGTATGAAGACAGGCTGAGGTGGTTCAGCCTGGAGGGAAGAGGGCTCTCCAGGGATCTTTTTGCAGCCTTTCAGTACTTAAATGCTGTAAGAAAGAGAAAAGACTTTTTACCCGGGCCTGTAGCAACAGGACAAGGGGTTTTGCATTGCAAGAAGGTAGGTTTAGATTAGATGTAAGGGAGGGTTTTTTTCGGGGGAGGGTGGTGAGGCCCTGGCACAGCTTGCCCAGAGAAGTTGTGCTGCCCCATCCCTGGAAGTGTTCAGGGCCAGGCTGAATAAGGCTTTGACCAAACAGATTGAGTGAGAGATGTCCCTGCCCATGGCAGGGGGTTTGTGCCACCTGATCTCTTTCAACCCAAACCATTCTGTGGGTTTGCAGTTGTAATAACCAACAAAACACTACAGAAAAGCACATGGTATAAATGAAGCAGAGTTCTGTGAGCAGTACCTATCTGAATTTAACTTCATTAGATCAATGTGAGCGAGCTGAGAGGTTGATTTGATGGCTTTAGGTCTGGAATTCAAAACCAACAATTCAGGGTTGGTTGCATTTGTGTTGCTGACATTTGGGGAACATCAGTTTTAGATCCTAGTGACAGCAGCATCTTCAGATCTTGCTGTCAACCAGGCACTAATTTTCAGTCTTTAATTTTTTTAAGCATTCCCTTGCCTCATGTAGAACAGTGGCTTCCTGCTGCTGGGAATGTCCATCCTGCCAGGCAGGTGCTGACGTGAATTCCCTCATGCAGGACTGAGGTGACCACAGGGGAAGGCTGCTCCAGGAACTGCTGATGAAGCATTGCCCAGGAGCTGGGAGATCAGCAGGGTGTCCCGCTGCAAGGGAGAACTTCGTGCTGCTTGGAAATACCAGAACTGGAGTTTAAGTTTTCAGGATAAGGGATCTGTGCTGTTGCCTTTCCCTGGTCTTAAAATCGGAGCCAAACACGGTTAAGGGGGAAGAAAGGGTTTTGACTTCGGTATTTATTTAAGGATCCTTAGATGCGCTGAAATGCACATCGAAATGCACCCCAAAATGCACCCACACGACAGATCACTTATGCAAATATGGGCCTTGCAAATTAGCACATCTATCAAAGACTCCCCAGTGAGAGGCTCCAGTGAGACCCCTCATCGGGGAACCTTCCCCTGCATGGGCCTGTCTTTGTCTACAGAATGTGTTCTGGAGAGGCCCTCGGTGTCTGGGGCTTTCTGATCCCTAACTGCAAGGCTTTCAGGATGGTTGGTCTAAGCTAAATTATCAAACTTAAGGAATTATGCGGGCTAAAAGCACTGAGAACACATAAAAGCTATATAAAAGGGGTATAAAAGAAAAGGCAAAAGATCATCATGGCATCAGTGCAAGTAAAAGCATCTCAGTACATTGATAGCATTTGCTTTTGGGAGGAAAGCTGCCATTTTTACTCGGAAGTGAAAGCATCAGCATGTTCTGACTCCTCATGGGTTGGCTTCTCAAACTCGCTCAGACGTGCCCAGAGTCAGTTTGAGTTGGCCAGCCCGGACCTGGCTGCCAGGCTGTGCTGCTCCAGGCCTTGGTGCTGGCTCATCCTCAGGATGCTTAGCTCAGCTCCTCAGGCAGGCTTCTGCTGCTGCTCTGGGGGAGGAAACGCTGGAGCAGACTCAAGTCTATCTGCACATGGTTTAGACCTACTGTTAACTCGATTTGTGCCTTAACTTTCCTGAGAACTTGGCAGCTAAACCGTTTGTGAATTAACTTCTTTATTCTTGCATAGTTGTACACAACATACTGTGTACTTGGAAAAACAAAGTAAATGATTTTCAGCTTTAAAATTAAATGTATGAAAGAATTATTTTTATTCTACATAAACCACGAAGTTTGACAGCTTGGCAGAAATCAAACCAGAATCTTGGCATTTTAGTTTTTCAACTGGTAAATTTTACAAGTTTTAAGCTTGTAGATTTAGTAATTACATAGCACGGACAGAAAGGCCTAGCAATGTTCCCTCTTTTGTAAACTGTTATTGTTGAAGGAAGTGTAATAAGAATACAAGTTTCTGATCCTGTCCCCTTTCTCTACCTCCCTCTGCCTGTTGCCACTAAATCTCTTACAGCTGAGTTGATTTTTTTGAAAATAATTAGCAGCTCTGCTTCAGAAGACCACTTGACCACAGGTTCTTTGTGTGGGTGTTTTCCTGCATTGGCAACCATCCACTGGTTTCATCCCGTGTTCTTTAGTATAAACTCAGCTGTGGGGGCTGAGCTCCTGTGAGCAAGGGCTCCCAGCACAGCCCTCTGGAGCTTGCTGAGGTTTGAGAGAGGATTGGAGGCCTGCTTGGAGCAATCAGTGAGCCCCTGGAGCCACAGCTGTTCCCATTGTGCTCTGATGCCCCACTGGATGAGGCAAGAGCTGCTGCTCTGAGCCTGTGAGCTCGCAGTTGAGGGCGTGTTGCTGTCTGACCGTTCTGGGTCTCTCTCCTCTTGGACAGGAGGATGCCCAGGAAAGGAGGGAAGATTGCTGACATGGCAAAGGAAACGCCGGCACAGTGTAAACGGCCCAAGTTGGAAGCAGCTGGTTCTCCGTCAGTCCTGAGTTTTGAGAGCCCAGACAGCCTCTTCAGGAGCCTGATCTCTCCTGTTGAAGAAGAGGTGTTTTTCAGGGAGTACTGGGAGCAAAAGCCACTGCTTGTTCAGAGGAATGATGCCCTGGTGGCTGCTTACTACCAGGGCCTGTTCCAGCTGTCAGACCTGAAGGAGCTGTGCAGCCAGGGCCTGCGCTACGGGCGAGATGTGAATGTGTGCAGGTGTGTGAATGGGAAAAAGAAGGTTCTAAATAAAGAAGGTAGAGTGAATTACATGCACCTGAAGAAGGATTTTGACCAGAAAAAGGCAACAATACAGTTTCATCAGCCTCAGAGATTTAAGGTGGGATTGTTTCGTTGTAATTAATGCTTGCTTTATAATGTGGCGTGGCTTTTACTGAGTGGTACTAGACATGGCTTCTTATCTGCCCCCAGGGGAGGTAGTTGGCACTGATGACCTGCTGAAATCTTTGCATGAACTGTATGAAAACACAGTTTATACTTCTGCACTGCACATCATATTTCAGTGCTCTGCAGTAAAAACAAAATCTGATTAATGCTATATTTTTCTATAATATTAAGTGTTCTTTTTAAATGCATATAATTGATGCTCAGGCATCTATGCTTAAATTATCTCTTCTGCCCCACTTCTTCCTTGTGCAAACAGGGGCTTTTGTACCTCTTCCCTTTAATCCAGGATGAGGTGTGGAACCACATGAAGTATTCCCAGGACACTCCACCATTCTCGCCAATGGATTAGCATTGAATTGCACCATGGAAGTGACCACCCCATTTTAGCTGAGTGTCCTCAGTCTTTGTATATGGGAAGGAGACGCTGGTGCTGCACAGTTGTAAAGGACTTGGATACTTGTAGGTACTTTGATTTAGGCAGTCCTTTTTTGGCCCAAGGTGTCAATGCAGTCTAATTGTGAGGTGGACCCAAATAAGGACCCAAATACACAGTTGAGTCCCATGTGGAGTGTCACTGACTGACCTCAGTTGTTGGCATCTCCCAGTGTTTCCCTGTCACATGTTGGGTGTAGATGAGTAAAGTTTGTGCTTGAATATTCCCAAGCAATTGGAGTCACCTGTAAAAGATGTCTCACCTTTGTGTTATTCTCCATTTGATGCAAGTCCTGCATGTGTTTATTTTCTTGGGGTGTTTTGCTCTTTGTGGGGTGATGGGTGGTTTATTCTCCTCTGTTTAGCCTGGTTTTGCAGCCTGAAGATGGTACAGGGAAGAGAGCAATCATCAGTGTTCTGTTGAGGCACCAGACTTTTTGCCTTACCCATTATTCATGGCAGATCTCCTTTGCTTCTGCAGTGCTTGCCTTCAGGAGAAACTGCTTCCCAGGCCCTGTGTCCCTGTGGAGCTGTCACCATTCTTCCCCAGATGGGCTGGTGGCAGCCAGGCTTGGCTGAGCTCTTCAATAGTAACAGCATCTTTTTGTTTGTTTGTTTTTTTGTATAGGAGGAGCTGTGGAAGATTCAGGAGAAGCTGGAGTGCTACTTTGGGTCTCTGGTGGGGTCCAATGTTTACATCACTCCCCAGGGGTCTCAGGGCCTTCCCCCTCACTACGATGATGTTGAGGTAGGACAACACCACCTTGTCTGTGAAACCCTTTGTGGGCTCCTGGCATTGGAGGCCTCTGTGTGTGCTTTCACCTCTTCCCCAAATAAACATTCTAGAAAGACTTCTGTTTTTCCACTGAGAACTTAGGGTAATTATTTGCAAGTGTTTCCTTACATGTTTTTGCTGAAAGTGTGCTAATAATAATGGCTAAGTTTAAGTGACTGCAGAGAAACAGGGATTTCCAAATTTGGGATAAAACAGATCACATTTCACAGCTCTTCTCTCTGTTGTCTCTAAATACAGTGCAGAAATTTAGTTCAAAAATGTAAATTTCTGCATTTAGGTATCTAAAAAGTAATGTGAATGGAATTGTATTTGCCGTGCTGGGAGTAGCTGAGAGTAGGGAAGGGAAAAACCTGTGTTTGTCAGAAAAGGAGCCTGTGCCACTGTTTCTGTCCCTGGTTTCTGGCTTGCTTCCACAGACTTGGCTAGCCAGAAGATAAATTAAAATAACTGGTGAGTTGGATGTGTGAGGGCCAGCAGGGCTTCCTTTGATCCCCCCAAAAATTTGGATTTATGGTCTTTTGCAGGTGTTCATCCTTCAGCTGGAAGGAGAGAAGCACTGGCGACTCTACAAACCAACGGTGCCTTTGGCTCGGGAGTATAACGTTGAGTCAGAAGACAGGATTGGGAATCCCACACATGAATTCATATTAAAGGTATTATAATTTAATTGCTTCTGGTGGCCTGGGCTGTGGTAGCCAGAAAAGTAGTCATGTTTGGTAGGCTCTTAGAAGTAGCTGATGTGACCAAATTTAAGGGCCATAAGATTAAAATGGAATCAGATTTCATCACTGTTGCTTTATGACCTCTCTCTTTGTGCTGGTGTTTATAGGACAAGCCATAAGTAAACTTTTTCCTTTGTAGAGGCAGTTTCATGTGCTTTGCACTTCTTTCTTGTCTTGAGTTTCCTGATCTAAGTTTTTTTCCAGTGTGGATATTAAGTTTACATAGGTGAGAAGATAGGGAGGAGTAAGGTTCTACTTGTTTTTTTAAGTGTTTTAACTAAAACTTTCAGACAGCATTTCTGTGACAGATTATGATTTTTATAGACTATTTGAGTTTTCCTGTGGAACCCTGGCCTTTTGATGTGATCTGACCAAATTCCCATGGCACTGCTCCTCTCCCAGCCCACTGAACTGCCAGCAGGTTCACCTTAGCTGCTTCTTTGTCCCCTTCCTGCAGCTCAGCAGGACTGTGCATGTTCTAGCATGTTAAAAATTTGTGTTTGCAGACAGGTGTAGAGCAAATATTGACAGTAGGTTGGAAAGTTTGAGGTGTTGGACTTCTGGCATAGAGTGCTTTATGTTAATAAAGTGTACATTGGAGAACTGCTCGATTTTGTGATTTTAAGGAATATATATTGTCAGTCTGTCTGCTCAGAGAGTATTTTCAGTGTTTGGACTATAGGAAGGTTTGACGAAGTGGCCTAAATGTATCAATTCTCTTTCATTTTCCTGCAGCCAGGTGACCTATTGTACTTCCCAAGAGGGACTATTCACCAGGCTGACACTCCTCAGGGGATCTCCTATTCAACACACGTGACCATCAGCACCTACCAAAACAAGTAATTCCTCTTTATTTCTTGTTTTGCATGGCTTTCCTCTGCCAGATGATGTGTATGAATAGCAGAGACCTGAAGCTGGTGTTTCAAGGAAGTGATGTCCTGTTTCTTAAAAAAAATAACCTTGTCATGAGTTCTGCTTGGGTCTTTTCTGTGTTCATCCTATTTAGCCCTTGTGTGGTTTGTTCTCCTGTGGGTATTGCAGGGGTAGGGCGTGTCACCTTCCCCCAGAGATGTGGTGACATGGAATATATGTAGGTACCCCACTATTACACAGGTGCCCTGCTGTTAGGGACAGAATCTAAGTGTTGAGGTAGCAGTAATTGAAGTTTTGGGGTTTGGGGGAAGGAAGGGAGTGAGACCATTGTTGTTTGAAGCAGCTTCTTTGCCAGGTTTTCATGCAGCAAGCTTGATTGCCTTGTAATTGCTTTTATTTATTATTTACGAGCTGGAGACTTTAATGTGGAAGATCATGTTACAGCTGTTGTGTTTAAAAAAATCCCTCACCAGTGGCTGAAGTTGCTGTTCATTTCATAATCCAGATAAAGAGCCATGAGTTATTCCTTTCATCAGGTTTTTTCCTGTATCTGATGGTCACTCACACCTCTTCTGACAGATTCTTCCATGCAAATATAATCTGGGGGTTTTTTTATCTCCTACCCCATGCATGAGAGTCAGATTTCTTTTGACACAGGTCAGGTCCTTGTCCCCCCACTGAAACATTGTTATCACACGGAAATGCTGCTGCTGCCCCCTAATCAGCCTCTCAGGCTTCGAGTTACTAGCCTCAGTTTGGGATTTCTTGGATTGGGAAGGATTTCTGTTATCTGCCTAACAGGGCACAACAAGTTTGGGCATATTGTAGATAATTTAATAATATTTTAGATGAATCTCTAACCACCAGCTGTGCCACTGTGGAAGTACAGGATGTCAGTGCTGCTGGCAACTCTTCCTGTGGCCAGTGTGCACAGCAGGGATCTGCAGGGATTTATTGGTCAAGCAGTGCTGGGAAGCCAAGGATTCAGTTCCTTAGAATGGGATTGCTGGAGATCTGCAGCCTTGTGTGGAGTCAGTGCAGTTTCTCCATGGCTGCACCAGCCCAAGGCCAGTCCAGTGCGTGACTTGTCAGGAGCACGTTCCCTGGGGATGTCTGTCATGGGTAAGGAGAGCAGCAGGAAAGGCTTCAAGACTGCTCTTCTTCCAAGGCTAAAAAGTGGAATCATCATCCATTAAGGTTATTGGTAATGAAGTGTAAGAGCCTTCCCCTGCTCCTGCTGTCAGTAGGTGTAGGTAAAATAAGCAGCAGCCCTGGTGGTTTGATTTGGCTTGTGGATGGAAGTATGATGTGGAAACATTTCCTTGGAAAACTGAAGAGAATTTGAAAATAGTTGTGGCGGAAGAGCTGGTGGAGGTGGCACTTCTAGGTATTTTTAGGCACCAAGACAAAAGGGACATCTCTGTATGTTAGGGCAGATCCCAGCAGGCAGAGCATTGTGCACGTGTGGGATGAGCAGGGCAGTTTGGAAGAGCTGTGAGTAGCTGAAGACATGTGCTGGCAGATGGAAACTGGGGGCAAGAGAAGCAGTGAGAAGTAGATGTCCAATTCCTTTTATTGGCCAGAGTTCTTCCTTCCCACTGGGAAGCAGACAGTGAAGCATTTGAGTAGAGATAATTAAAAAAAGAGACTGTAATAAATAATAATTGTTTTACATCTTAACGCTTCTTTAGTTGGGGAAAAAAAATAAGTTAGGTATTTTATTTCAGTGCAACTATTTCAGTAATTTTTTTTTCCTTCCTGTCCTTCAGCTCTTGGGGAGATTTCTTACTGGATGCAATTCCTGGCCTTGTGTTTGATACAGCAAAAGAGGACGTGGCGCTGCGGACAAGCATTCCAAGGCAACTGCTCATGGTTAGTAGGTGGGACTCAGGGAATAATGGTGCATGCATATGCTGGTGATCTGTCAGACAAAAAAAGTTCTGTCAGGCCAAGGTTTTGAACTTTTAAAAGTCAGTGAAGCTGTGAATTGTTGTGGGACCTCCTCCTGGTGGTCCTCTTGTGCTGCTGCTCGGCTTGTCAGTGTGCAGGAGGAACAAGGGTCTCTCTGGCTGCGCTTGCAAGTGCTTTAGCCCCAGAGCAAGGGAGAGTGAGCGTCAGCTTTGGTTTGTGAACAGCTCGTGGGGAATGTGTAAAAGAAACAAGGCTTGGTTTGGGACTAAGCAAAGATAAAAGAGGAGCGTTCAGATTTTCACTGCTTTGCTGCGCCGCTTTAGGCCTGGTCTGTTCAGCTTGAATTCTGTGTGGCTGTTTAGCAGGTGAACGCAGCTGACTCCACCAAAAAGCTGAGCAGCCTTTTGAGGAGGCTTGCAGACCATCTGGAGAACTCCAGGGAACTGAGATCATCCGACATGAAGAAAGACTTCATTATGCACCGGTTGCCTCCATGCTTGGGATGTGACTCTGATCCTTTGACTCCAGGTAGAGTTTGAACTTCCTAGCACTGGCTAATGTGATTGTAGTGGCTAAGTCTGCCTCTTAAAACTCGTAGCATTTCTTGGCAGGCCAAGATCACAGTCTAGGCCCAGCTTTGTGTGGTGTCTGGCTCCCTGTGTGTGTTTGCACACCTCTGTTGGTTAATTCCTAGTGTCTGGTGGGAGAGATGACCCATCTTCCTTAGAGTGAAATAAAGGTTATCCTAGCATTAAAAATTCTTTCTCCTTTCTCCCTCCATCACAAGTTTGAGAACACGTGCGTGTGGAAACACAGGTTAACAAAAAATTCTGGCTGCAAGAGATGGGTAGTGCACAGAGGGGGCTCAATTTGTGCCATGTCTGGTTTTCTTCCTTTCTAAGGGAGGATTTATTCTTCTTAGGTGGGAAATTGCCAAAAATAGATAGCAGAATTAAACTGCAGTTTAGAGACCATGCTATCATCACTGTGGAACCAGATCAAGAGAATGCTGTAAGTATAAGAAGCCCCCCTTGTATGCCTGGGGTGGGGAGTGGGAGGCTTGTGAATTGTTGCTCTGTTGTACTGAAAGGGTTGTGCACTTCTGCTTGGTTGGATCCTGCATCCCATTGTTGCTGTTAGGAGATCCTGGGGCTGTTTGCTGAGCAGTGAAACTGCACAATCCAGCCTTCTGGAGGGAGGTACAGAACTACATTCACTCCGGGATTCTGCATGGCTTTTATCTGAGTTTATCTGGGGTAGATCATTACAGCAGCTAAAATGGCCTCCATAGCTCTGGATAATAGAATTTTTAAAAATTCTTTGTATTTAAGAACAGGAAAAAGTTATAAAATTAGGGTTCCTGAAGAGAGGGAATTCTCTTGGCTGCATTTAGTCTTCACTGCTGAGTTTTCTCTGTACCTAAGTGGGTGACAGTGGCACTGCAAGTTGTTCCACAACATAGATGCTGTCATCTTGCATAATTCTGTGTTTACACTGCTGCTTGTCTGTGAAGGTTTATTAGTATGAAATTGTAGAAGTGGTCTTTGTTATCTTAATTTAAAAAAAACGAGGGGGGGGACACACGCCCGTGTTGGATTATCTTGTACAGTTTTGGGGTGTTTTTTTCTTTTTTCAAGAGGGGAATGTTTCCCTCCAAGAAAAAAATACCAGAACTTTCTGATGTTTCTCCTCCATTTTATTTGTGTTCATATTGCTGTGAGACTGTGTAGGGTTTGGAAACTTTTTTTCCATTTTTTTTTGCAACTGATTTGCACAGCTTTGACCAAAGTTTAATAATGGCCATGTGATTTTTTTTTTTTTTTTTTAAGAGACGTATTAGTCTCAGACTGGAGATTTACTGATCCACATCTGTTCGTTAAGACTTTTAGGAGAACTGCCCTAAATGGCCTATTTTCTACACAGCATCAGTCCTGTGACTCCAGCAGGGGCAGTTTTAAGGCATAAATAAATAAATTTTCAGAGGTGTTTTGGAGAGTGGGAGGTGGCTGTTGGGTCATTCAGTTGAGAAGGTGACTTGCTTTCCTTGCTGTAACAGTGGCCTCTGGAATTAAGGAACTGGCACTGGACTGAGATGAGTGTGAGGGTGTGGATCACCTGTAACCGTTTTCTTCCTGCTGTCTTTCAGGATGAAATTCGCAGGGAGATGGTTTATGTGTACCATTCCTTAAAGAACAGGAGAGAAACTCACATGATGGGGACAGAGGATGACACTGCCAGTGAGGACGGCCTGGCACAGGTTTGTTCCTGCAAACTCACCCCAAAAGTGTTTGCCACCGTGGGTTTGGCTGTGTTCTTCAGCACCCAGAGCTTTTCATTCCCCAAAGTACCTGGATGAGCTGAGGCAGCAACACAGGCAGTGAATAGCAGAACTAAGTAATGTGATCTCATGCTTAATTAAACATCTGAGATGTTAACGGGATGTCTTGTGCATGCCCTGTGTCCCAGTTAGCACAGCAGCTGGAGCAACTAAAAGCTTCTCTTACTTGTGTGTCCTTCAGCAGGTCCTGGCTGAGGCTGCTGGAGATGTAGCACATGTTCCCTGGGGCTCCCTGCACCTCATTTCTGCCATGTTAAACTTGTGTTAGATCCTGTATCTACTGGAGCAGCCTGTGCAGGGCTGCTCACTTCAGGCTGGGGTGGGTCAGCACTGGGAGTAAAGACCTCACTCTTCTACTGAAATGTAGTTCAGGTCTGCACAACTCCAGCAAAGAGGCAGAACAGAGCAGAACCTGTCCCTGGCTTGGCCATTGCTGCAAGGCTGTTATTTTCCTTTGAAAGTAAATCTTACTGCTCCTCCAGAGCTGAGGTTGTGCACTGGCACCTGAGCAGCACATGCACATCCCAGGATCTTCCTTCCTGCCCTTAAAGACTCCTGGGAATGAAGGTCCTCTGTGCTTCCTGTGTCCACAGACTGACTGTGTCAGCTAGAAATAAACTCCTGTGACCTTGCTAAAATAATGGGGAGGGTTAGGCAAGAGGGTAAATTTAAAATTATTTTTTTCTTCCACATGGAAACCACAGGAGAAAGCCACATGTGCCATAAACATCCCTGCCTCATACAGTGTGCTAGAGCATGGAAGAGTTACTTCTCAGTAATGTAGGTCTGGATAAAACTCTGTCCTTTAGAGGCTGCTGTCAGGAACACCAGTGTGCTGTGGGAAGGGAGCACATTCCTGCTGCTCCCTCCCCACAGCCTCACACACTGCTGTGTAATAAAGTCACTTCCCTTTGCTGAAGGGTTTTTTTTTCTGTCTCCTTTTCCCCAGCAGACTCACGGGCTGCGGTTCCCTTTGTCATACTTGGATGCACTGAAGCAGATCTGGAGCAGCAGCACTGTTAATGTTAAAGAGCTTAACCTTACCTCGGACGCAGAGAAAGAAAACCTCGCCTTGTCACTATGGACTGAATGTCTGATTGAAGTTCTTTGATGCTTCTGTGAATTAGCTGTTCCTCTAAGGAGTATTTCTGGCTATTAAGCATCTCGAGAGCAGGGCTTATGAAATTAGGTTTTTTTAATCCAGCCAGCCTCTGGTTTGTAGCGCTAACAAGGCACTGCACTATCTATACTTTGCTACTTTCTGGTGCCAGGTGTTACTTACCTTTCCACACTTTTGGGAAACTGGGCATGGGGAAAAACAGGTAAGTGAGCCACAGCTCCAGGTCTGTGGCTGGGTGAAGGCACTCCTAAGTACCACCAGTGCTGTAGTGTCCCCTTCCCGCTGGAGAGCTGCTGGGAGGGGGAGGACATCTAAAGTTATACATGGCACAGGATCCAGAACCTTGGGCATAAAACATTAACTTGTTTTTTCATTTGTAAAGTTCATCAGCAGGAAAATCTGTTTGTTCTGTTTGATTGCCCTGACAGAACAAAAGCTTCTTGGTAAAAGCTGTGTGTGCTGTTCCCAAAGGGGGAAGACTTTGCCCAAGAAGACCCCTTTTCCCTCAGCTGCTGCCATCCCTGGAATAAACAGACAATAATATTTAACCTCTACCTCCCCCAGCACAAATTTCAAGTGAAACTAACCCAAAAGCCTGAAGCTGGAATCTATATCTTCAATGTTCACTTGAGTGGGTTTTGATGAGACTGGTGCAGTTACTTTAATACTTCATTGATTTTTAATACACAATCTCATGTAACAGCACAGCCACATATTCAATATACTTATCCCCCTTTTTTGGCCATTGCAAAAGAGATATTTTACAAGAATGTGCTCAGCATCTGCTGAAAACTATAGTTTAGTTTGTTTAAAAAGAAACCAACCAGCAAAATGTTCCTCCTAAAAAGTTTTATACAGTTAAAATATACATGCTTTAGCATTTTACATTCAAGGTCTCTTAAGTACAAAAGCCTGCTTTACTTTGTTATGTAACACTGAGACACCAACTATGATTTAGTCATTCTTAATTTAAAAAACTACAACTTTTTACACAGGCTTTTAAAATTTCGTATGGGAAGTCACATGCAGAACACTTGCTGTACTGACTGATACGGAAAAAAGCTTAACAAGTGCTTTAGTTGAAAAAAATATATATATACATTTGAGGATCTGTTACTCAAACAGCAGGTTTATGATAATTTTAGAATGTAAAATAGTAAGTGCAAGTAGACTTTTTTTTTAAATAGTACTATATAGAACTCCATGTCATACAAAAATAGACATCCATATACTTTATTTCTATGGCAAACTTAAGAGTTACGTCTTTCTTTGGGGATGATCCTGTTTGAGTGCACAGCTGGCATAGTTACAGCTTTTGGAATCTAAAAGGTTCAGCTAACCTGAACTCTTTAATTAGTCCTAGAAGTACATACCCTGAATATACAAATGCTGGGAAAAAAAAATATTTTCAATGAAGATTAATTTAGTGATGAAGCCAGGGAACCGAGGGACTTCTCTTCCATGTCAGGTGTTCGCAGCCCTACAAGGGGCTGTGGTTGGTCAGTGTTGAGGCAGGAAAATGCTTTTCAAGCAGCACCTGCAGTCAGTGAGGGCTCTGGCTCTGAAGGGAGCAAGAGCTGTGGTTGCATAGTGTGGAAATTGAGGAGAGCCCTGGCACACCAAGCTCTGGACCATCAGTTGTCCTTGGTGACCCTGACATGCAGCCACACTGGGAACACGACACCAGCCCTGGACTGCAGGCTGCTGGCACCTTTGGATCATGCCAAGGTGAGTTGGTTTCTGCAGGAAGATGTGGTTTCAACACCAAATGACACAGTATTAAACTTAACTATTTACACTGAAACAAAACACAGCTACAGTTAAAATCAGAGCTGCACCTGCAGCTTAGCCCTTGTGGAAATGGCCCTGACCCAGGACCAGCTACCCCTGCTTTGATACACACACATATGTGTTAAAGCTGATCTTCAGGGGCAACTCCTGATTTCCAGGGTAGGAAACAGGCCACAGGTCAGGAAAACCAGTTCTCAAAACTGGAAATCTGGTGCTGTTAAAAGCAGAGAAGACAAAAGGCTTACCAGTATCATTTATGGGGTGAAAGGCCCCTCTATTGCCTCATTTCACATGCTGAGTTGGAATCCCAGTTCAAAGGTGTCTTTATGAACAAAAGATACTGCATTTTAGTGAGAGACATGATTCAGGATCGCCTGGAGCCTAAACAGTTTCACCTGGGACATAAAAGCCCAGCTCAAGTTCCCTGAAGCTCATCAGTGCATTCACTCCTCAGCGAGCTTCCAGCAGTGTGAGAGGAAGGTAAAGAGCATTCCTGAAGAGCCTTTCCCATCCTGCACAACCTCTTCCTACTCTTTTGCATTTACCTTTCACACTTCAGACAAAGTGTAATGGTGACTTTCACAGGAGCAGCCTCTGCAGAATCACCTTCCCCGCAGCGAGACATTGGATCAGCCTCCTATCTTCCAGATTTGTGCAGAATTCAGTTCTTTTAGGAGCTGGTGCTTGGCATGAAGGAAAATAGAGAGGAGGTGCTGCTTATGGTTCCAGTGGTGTGTGACTTCAGTAGTTGGGTTCTTTTTTTCCCCCTCTAGATGTTGGTAGCCCACACAAAGTCCATCTGTGGGGTGGGTTTTACTCACACTATTTCAATATCCCACTTCTGTGAAGGTTTGTTTTCTATTGGCTCATTCATGATGATGTGATTCTTGTCATAGTAATTTCCTCCTTAAAAACAAAAGGAAATCATGAAGGAAAAGCTTTTGAAAGAAATGCTCATAAAATATATACATAATCTTTGAGAGGTGTGACTGAGTAGGAAAATCAGCTGAAAAATAGGAATTCCATGGGGTAGGGGGCTGGTGTCTGCAACTGAACAATGAGATTTTTTAACCAGCCCTCTTTTTTCAACTCCTTTTCTCTTTCTGAGCTATTCTGTGGTTGCTTTTCTTTCACCATTTTGTCTTCTGTAACTTGCACTTCTTACCATCTGCACTCCTTAACTCCCTTAAGCACAACAGTTGATCTGATCAAAATAAACCTCCAGAATCAAAAGGGAAGGGTTCCTCCCTGCTCTGTTGTTTCTTATCCCACTGTCAAGCAACTGGACAGGAAAGGCAGGATTAAGTTGCTGACCTTAAGCACAAAATAAAAAAAAAGATGGAATATGGCAATTAACCTTAATCAAAAAACACTTGAAACCTGTGAGGTTTGGGGTTTTTTTGTTTTTGTTTTGTTTTTAAATACCTTTAATATCAAGCACCAGTTGCTCACTGAGGTATGAGCTGATGGTTCCATCCTCGTTGAGCCTCCACTTTTGCCTGTCCTTCCTGTGTTCAGTCCACAGGGCGACTTTGGCCCCAGGCACGTCTCTGCCCCCAATGACATCCAGACAGGCATTGTTGGCCTAAGAAACAAGGAGAGAAGTGAGAGCCACGCCACAGAGCCTCAGTTTTGTGCCTGGCTTGTGTCAGGCACTGAGCACATGGCAGTAAATTGTGCTGTAGTTGGTAAGAAGCCTGGCAAGCAAGCGAGGAACAGATTATTCAACACCCGCCCAGCTGCTTGATCAAAGGTGGTGGTTTTCGCCACTTCATTTTTTTAATGTTAAACCATCAGCTTTTTTAATATTAATAACAGACTGTCAAGGGCAGCATTAATAGAAAATCACTGTGAAACTCACCCTGGACTTGAAGAGCCCCCGGCAGTAGTGCCAGAGCTGGGAGGTGCTGCCGCTGCGCGGGGCCGCACACACCGACGTCGCCCTGATGTCTGCCAGGCTCCCAGCCACGGTCAGGTATTTCCCCTGGGCCCTGTTCCTCACTCTCAGGTACACTGCTGGCTGCAGCAGGGTGAGGGAAGAGATTTACACCACAGAGATCAAGCAAATGGATGTGAGAGGGCCTCCCCTCCACCTTACATCAGTCTTCTAAACTCTGTGTTCAATTTTTGTTTTCAGCTGAGTATGTACAGTAATTTTCTTGTTGGAAACAAACATGCATGTGAAGCACAGTAAAGTTTTCACTTGGCAGATGCAGATGGGCAGCTATAAACAGCAATGGCAGACAGGTTTTTTTTTAAAAAATTAATTATGGCTATGGAGCTAATTCCTGTGATCTGCAAATATGCCTGGTTCAGCACATTTCACTCATTCCAAGGGCAGTAAATGGGCTGAACTCCATAAGCTTTTTATTCTTGGGACACAAAACTTATTGAGTTACAGATCCAGCAACTCCAGCTCTCATTAACTGGAATATATGGCAGAGAGATACACCATTGCTTTTGAACATCCATGGAAATCAGGGTTCTGACCTGGTATCCCTGTTCACTTGGTTTACTCAAAAAATAAAGAGGATTTTGCAGGGCTACTGCAGGGTTTGAGCTTTTGCTCTGTTACTCACTGGTTTCAGTGCAAATAAAGAGCAGGGAGTTATAAAGGGCAGCTCTGCTGGAACCCCTGCTCCAGCACAGCTTTTCTTCTGGGAGCTCTGAATCTCCTTTTTTTTCCATATTAAAACAAACCCTGAGCTACAGACAATAAGGTCTCTTCCCCACCAAGCATCCATAAACAAACCCTGTATCAATACAGTGTTTAGTTACTCTTTACTTTGTGGTTTAGAGACCTGAACCTTTGAATGAGACTGAGATTGGCATTACCTGGGGTGAGGCAGAGAGGGAAAACCCGATGGGAACTGCATGAGCTTTGCCTCTTTTGGAAATCCAGGCTACAGCACAATAAAATTCGCTCTTGCTTCTATTTATGTTAATTATGAAACAAGCCAGTGTGGAATTGGTTTCCTCATTACATTGTTATATGGCAGAAATGGAAAAATAGAGCATCCACAGAACATGCTAATGAGCAATTCAGAAAAACAAAACTTGGCACCAAGGAATTGGGAATTATTTCCCTTTAGGAACCTAACATAGATCTCAATAACTGCCACAAGAGGCATTTTCTGCTTCAGCAATCTTCCAGTGGGTCCTTCTGGCTGTCACCACTGGGCCTGATTTAAGGAGTACAGCACACCCCACTGTACCTGGTGGTAGAACTGGTACCTGTGCACAAACCCCTGCCCCAAAAACCCCTTTTCCTCACTCAGTCTCACAGTACCTGCTTCACGGGACGAAGGGAGCCAATCACTTTCCAGCCACTGTGTTCACTCCAGTTCGAAATCTCCCTGGGCTCCAGCAGGATCTGCTTTCCTAAAAAATTGCATCCCTCGTAGGCAATCCACCTGGATACATAAAACAGAACCTGAAAAGGCACTTGTTATCCACAGCAGAACTAAACTGCAGCTCAGGGCTGTGCTCCCAGAAGCCCCCAAACCTCTCCACAGTGGTGCTGACAGCAAACCTCTATTTCTGTGCTGCGAAATCCCATCCCTTTCAGTGGGACTGCCTTCTCTTGACATTCAGACCTGCCTTCTGTCTGGCTGCTTAAAATTTGTAAACTACACTTCCCATCTCCCCTCTCCTGCTCCCTTTTTTCCCCACAAATAGGAGAACCTCTGCATGAGCCCAGCTGGGAATTATGCTGGTTTCAGCAGGCCTGTGTTAGGAAAGCAGGAAGCCACACTTGCAGCTTTGCCCAGTTGTGCACATGAATTAGAAGAGGATCTTGTCTGATGTTTTTGTTACAGTTAAAAGCTTTTTATACAATTCCACTTGTCTGCAAACACACACAAGTATTCACCCCAAACCCCACACTCTGCTGCAGCAGATTTCCCTGTCATGAACACACCATGGACGTGGCTGAGTCCTGCAACACCCGGTTAAAGCACCGGCTCACACAGACCCCTTGTTATCTGGGCACCTGCTCAGTAAATGCTGCTCACAAAGGCAGCCTCAGGAGCACAGATCCCTTCTGTTTATATCAACAGCACATTGTTGTGTCGACAGTGAACCCTAAATGCCTGACTCATTAACTCCTGTGAACACAAAGGCAATGCTGGTTTCCCAGGTTACCTGTTTTACAGGTCAGCTGCCAAGAACACGAGGGATGGCTGCGCTCTGAGTCAGTGAGGAAACACCCACAGCCTCGAAGCACCTGGAATTGCTTTTGCCCAGTGCCCACAGTTCAGAGAAACCGAGAGCCAGCCTTGCTCAGGGCTCCATGGAAGCTCAACTGTGCCAGCTGTGAGCTGGCAATGACGCTGGGTCCCTCTTCCTTCAAACAAAGTCCACACCTCCTGACTAACAGGTGTTCAGGGCAGCCTGACCACCCCTGTGTCTTCCTCACACTTTGAACACATTCCTGGTTTTTTTTTCCTTGCAATGGCTTCTGTCAAGTCACCGAGAATTCACTGTTCACATTATTCCTGGAGCATGGAACAGTCTCACCTGGAATGCAGTTTCAAAGCAGACATTTATAGGGAGCAGAGAGGGGAAGGACTTACAGCGATCACCATCTGGAGCCAGGTTGGGCTCCTGGCATTCAGTGACACAGACAAAACTCATCTCTGCTCTCACACAGGCTGTGCCACCTCTCCCACACCTCTGAGTACCCCAGCACCCTTTGCCACAGCGGATTCCAGGCTTGTGCCTTACTGAGGTGGCCAGCTGGCTCAGGAAGGAGCCTTTTACCTAAGCCTGGCAGCAAGATGCCATTGGAATATTTACATAAATCTTTGCTATTTGCCTAAAGCTGACAGCAGGCTTCGGGACAAGGAGCCAAAAACCCCCTAAATCTGCCTTTCTGAACTCTGAATCCCAGATAAGGCAAACCAGTCCTCTAGGACATCCCATAGTCACCTGACACCCTCAGCCTTTAGGCTACCTATCTGTGTGGGGTGAGGACAGGCTGTGGAGGTCTCTTTCCTAGGAAGCATCAAAAAGAGCTCAGAGAAAGCCCAGCCCTTCTGCCCTGAACCCATCCCAGAGACAGGGAGGCAGCTAACCTGGCTTGGATACCCAAAACTAAGCAGAAAGATGCAGGAGGGGCTGGCCTGTTGCACTCACTCTCCTGTGCTTTCTTGCCATGTAATCCCAAAGCCGTCACCCTTCCTTTGCAGTCAATTGTTTGGGCAAAGTGATTGAATTTCCAGACAACACAATCACTCTGTATTTTCAGCAAAGGTTCAGGATGGGAAGTGGCACAAATGTTGGGAACTGCTGTGAATTGGCAAAGCTCTGTGGGGAAGCTTGTGTTCACTGTTCTCTCAAGAAAATTACAGCCTTGCCCATGTGGAAAAGGTGGGGAAAGGTCAAACATAAACATAGGAAATGTGTGTCCCATTAGGAGAACAGCAGTTTCCAGCCCCTTTCAGTTGCAGGATGAGACACTTTTCAAGTTATTTGTTGCTCCTGTGGGTGTGGAGGCCGAAAACCTGGCTGAGACAGAACACTTGGGAGCTCCTCCAAAAGGTGAAAGGGAGAGATGTGGAAGAGGTCACTTCTGCAGATGTAAAATGTTTTCACAGAAGAACCTGGGTGTACATTCACACTCTTGGAGGAGGGTTAAACTAATAACAGAAGCAAATTACTGTTCCAGCTGTCAGATCCACCCTGAGCTCCTGTCAGAAGCTGCTGCTTCTCTGGCAGCCAGTCAGCTCATCAAGCTTCACTGAGCCACTGCAGTGGTTTAAATCACTGCAGTTTATAGCTGGCATTTTACAGCCAGTTAATAAAGGCACTCTGAGTTTACACTACCTGCCTTTGAAAGTCTGTTCCTCAAAACAGAAGTTAAGAATGTAAACCAACCTATGAACCTAAGAATGATCATGAGACAGTGCATGCTCAGTGTCAGCTCCTGTAGTGCAAAACTGACAGGGATATTTCTGCCATACTTACAATCCACTTCTCACCCACACAGACTGGGTGTAAAAATGGAGGTCCTCGTTCAAAACAGAACTGACTGCTTCACTGAAGTGCAGCTCTCTGCCCTTGCAGCATTCCAGGGTGAACAGACTGATGGAAGGCTCAGCAAAAACCTGGGGGAGGAAGAAGGAGAAAAAAAAGCACAAAGTTTTAGTAGGAATAGTCTAACTTCAGTCATCAGACATCATGCACCCACTGGCCCACTTCAGTTGAATTGCCTGCAATGCTTTTGGGTTAGCTCGTGCTCCCTCAGCAAATGCAGCAACAAGAGAAAACCCCAAAGCATGCAGAGCTGAAACAAACTGCACTTATCAGTGGCTTTGTCATCAGTGCAGTGCCACACTGACTCAGGCCAGGCACAGAGAGTCACCAGGCAACGCAGAGGCCTCTGTTTGCCTCTGGAAAAACTCATTTTGATCTGATTTGTATCATCAGGGACTTGACTGCTTTTCAAAAATCCACTTTATTTACTTATTGATGGAACGTACAACTAAAACAGTGAGGCAATTTGAAGTCTATTCCACACACTTCAGTTAGCTGTAGTTCACTGCAAAGATCTTAGGGAGCTACAAATTGTAAAAGATTAGAAGGGTCAACTAAAAAGTTCTCAATGTTTTTAACAGACATTCCTATTTTTCTTCTGACATTCCACAAGGAATAGCATAATTAGTAAATTCTATGATCTCATATAGAATTGAAACATTTTTCACTTAATGTCCTTTTCTAGAGTTGACAGATTGCCTATGAAAGCAAATAAAAAGATCAGTTTGCACGAAAACGTGGTGCAGCTGTAAGGCCAGCAGAAAAACAGAGGAAGCAGATTTAAACACACAAATTCTGTGCCTTAGTACAAGGAACACTTGTACAATTCTTCAGCATTTTTAACCTACAAACAGAAGCACAAGCACTTGCAGCTTACACCTTGATGCAACTGGTGAAGGAAGAGGGAACAGCTCTGACTAACTCAGTGAGCAGCCTCTCCAGGAAAGTCACCTTGTTTCAGGAGATGTCACCCCGAGATAGCTGGCTCAGGCAAAAGTTGGGATTTCTCATGCAGCAAAGACATGGCCTCAGGTGGAATAAACGAAACAAAGTCTTGAATCAAAGTTGACACAGGCACTGAGTAATTAAGAGAAATTAATTTTCATGTTTGAAGAGGCACATGCAGTGCAGTGAAGTGTCTCTGAAAAGCTCAGGGGTGAGTCAGGACATACGAATTTTCTTGACACTGACTCAGTGCAGTCGGTATGCAGCTGGTTGGTCAGATTCTGCCTCAGAGATTGCCTTCCTCTCAGCCAGTGCAGGGACTGCCTAACTCATGCAACACTGCATGAACACAGAGATTACTGAGACATTTTGAAGAAGAGTTTGGGATCATCCACTCTGAGAGATTTTTAAAGCCCACTGAACTCCTAAAATCTAATGTTACAAAGAAAGAGATTAAAACCTGAAACATTTTTATTTTGGAATGTCAGCTTTTCCCAAGTGCCTTCTGCTGGATGGGATGGGTCAGATTTACAGTGTGTGGCTAAAGGCTCACTTTGAAACTCAGACCAGCAGGCCCAGTGCAGGCAACTACCCCTGAAGTTGCTTTGCTCAGCAAGGCAGAATCATCACACTCCTGTTTGCAAGAGCCTTGGCACTGCCTTTCACCTGAGTGGACACCAGGAGTCCTGAACAGGTCCAACAATTTTCACAAGTGCATTGCTAACCATGAGAAACACCATTTGGCACCTGCTGGACACTGCTACCCAAACCTAAATATTCATCCTGCTGTTGCAACACTGAGCATGTTAAGGGACAGGGTTGCTGTACTAGATGGACAAGTCATCCGACACACCATATCCATTTATACACCAGGAACCACAGCAGCAAACTGCTGGAGTCAATTAAAGGGCTCCAGCTCTGCGTGGTTGTGACTGCTTGGATGGAATGGTCTGAGAATTCCCTGTCCAGCTGCTCAGAGTCCCTGACACACACACCACTGATGACTCTGATACCTCTCTCCTAGGGAGACCTCACAAGAGGTGACCTCGCAGACACGAAGCCCAGAAGGAAACCAGGCTGCTGTGCCAAGCCCTGAGCTCTCCTATTTCCACAGCCATATATAGAGCACTGCACTGATTCCTCACGTTCTGGATTCCCTTCCAGGCCAACAGCTGGCAGCAGTGACTTGGCCTGGCTTTTCTCTCTGACTTTGTTTTCACAGCTCCATGGAAACTGGGAACAGTGAAAAGCAAGGTTTGGGGCTATGCTGTTAGGCTTACTACAGAGGCAGCTTGCTCCCAGCCTTTCTTGCAGCATGCTGAGGAGCATTTTCACCTGAAAGGTGAGCTAAAGACATGTGTATTTATCCATTCCCATGTCTAGGTCAGCATTACTTTAGCTTCTTTTCATAGTTATTTCAAGGAAAATACCTGAAATGCCATGCTTTGGGAAAAGCTTGCCAATTGTGAGAATGACAAAGCACTAAAGAATTTCTTAACCTGATTTTTGTGTGTGAAGGAACTGACTGCCTTTGCTTAAAGCAGCACCAATAACATTTTGAGAGGTTTTGCTCGTCCTGTTCTTTCATGCAAGTGTCCAGGGAGAAACCTGAAGAGATTTATTATATTCAAGAGGCCAGTGATTAAGGAAGGCTATATTTACATAGCATTTCAAGATATGAGCAGCCTCATGAACTGTTAAATACACTGATATCCTTTACTTAACAGGTGTGGTGTTCTATGGCTAACACAGCACACAGTGCAGTGAAAATGACACCGGTAAACCACGGAAAATCAACACTAAAAATCAACACACTAAAAATCTCCTGCACAGTTCAACTCAGCTCAGACTTCCCCCCCGCAGTGATTTTTCCTTTGCTTTTAGTGAATCTGTGCAACAAAATTTTTCCCATTTCAGGACAGATTTTTATGCTTTACCAGTTCAGGAAAAAACCCACAATGCAAGCATGAAGTGTTTGAGACTAAACAAAGATCAGTGCAAGATGAGCTCCCTCAGTAGTGTACAGACACAAAGAAGCTGACCAGAGGGCACTAGAACTGAAAACCAAGTGCACAGGTGAATTTCCACACATGCTTAGAACAAAAAGCATAATTTTAGCTATGGATAATTTTTCATTATGGAAGTTGTGAGAATTATTACTGATAAAGCCCTTTTGGAAAGGGCCCATCGCAAAACATATTTTCCCTCACACTTTTTTTTTTTTTGGCCAACTTAGGTTTTGATGGGAAAGCCTAGTAAAGGCAAAGGGAGAAATCCAAAGGGCCAGACCAAAGCATGAGTGTGACCAAGCCATGGCAGGAGATGGTGCATTGCCCCATTTCCCATCGCCGCTGACCTGCTGCTTTGCAAACAGCATTTACCAGAGTCTGAACTGGAGGAGCCTCCACAGCTGTGTTGCAACATCCTTGGGAAAATCTTTACTCTCCAGGCTTGGCCAACTCATCATTTACAACTGTCCCTGCTGGAGCTGCTCTTGCCTGGCTGCTCCCTTCGGTGGGGGATGGATGCTGGCTGAGGGAGCACAGCGCTGGACGATGCAACGCCCACGGTCCAGTCCCAGCAACACAGAATGACTCAGAGCCTGGCCCTGGGAAACTGCAGTTAGTTTTTGTATCTGATTTCTTTATTTGCCTCACAAGGAGTGCTGGGGAGATTAGTTAACACCTGTATTTAACTTAGAAAAGATAATATAGAAATACAAGGACTATCGCGATTGATCAGAGCAAGAATTAGGAAAGAAAAACACCCCAACCAAACAAAAAAAAAGCATTGCACAACCTACAACCCGGATCTCAGTTTTGGGTTTAGAAACTGAGAGACTGTTTTAGCTTACAGATTGAAGGTAACATTTCAGAAGGAAAGCTAATTGCTCATTGCAAGAATCCTGGGCATTTTTGTCCATGTAAATCACACCAAATATTACAGGGAGTTTGTCAAAACACCACACCTGAGAAAAGAGACCACTAGAGCTGAACTCCCTGTCGCAACAACAGAAGGGTCTCTATCCCTAAAGATTAACCTCCTCAAGCAGCAAACACTGGACAAATGCCCCAATAAGCAACCACGGCCCTGTAAGTGGCCCAGCTGCCTTCCCCTGCTCTTGCTGCTGGGCAAGGGCCTGCTTTTCCTTTCCATGAATCCTTGGCGATGCAAAAGGCAAATCCTTGCTGATGCAGGCACCTCTGCAGCAGCTCTGAACCTGTGCTATGCTTTCAGCTACCTGCAGGATGGCTGTTAACAACAATGCAACAGCACACTTCATCAGCAATCTTTTCTGAAAGAGTGCTCTGGGATTTTTAGATGAAAGGAGATGATTAGAGGCAAATGACATCAGTGTCAGTTGGCTCCTTCTTTGTGCTCTCCTGTTAATCCACAGCTTTTCCTAAATGCTCTGAGGGTGACAAAACAGTCCAACCTGAAACTCAGCAAAATGGAACAGCAGGAAAAAAGCACAGCTAGGGCCTCCTAAAGATTTAGTTTGAGTATTATACACCTTGGAGAATAAGGTGTGATGGGAGAGAGGAAACTTCATCAGGAACTACAGTGATAGGACAAGGGGTAATGGCTTCAAACTGAAAGAGAGTGGATTTCGTTTAGATGTTGGAAAAAATCCTTTGCTGTGATGGTGGTGAGGCCCTGGCACAGGTTGCCCAGGGAAGCTGTGGATGCCCCATCCCTGGAAGTGTCCAAGGCCAGGCTGGATGGGGCTCTGAGCAACCTGGGATAGTGGGAGGTGTCCCTGCCCACGGAACTGGATGATCTTTAAGGTCCCTTCCAACCCAAACCATTCTATGATTGTAAGAGGCTCCTGGGAAAAGGGAACACCTTCCCCACACTCCTTATGAACCTGCCCAACTTCTGCATTGCTACTTCCTGAACATGCAGTAGAGGAAACTGGTTGCAAAGATGTGCTGAATTCCTCCATGATGCCAGTGCACAATAGATGGGGAAACAGCCAAAGTGAAACCATAATAATTTGAATTTCTTGTGAAATGGGAGTGTGTGCATGCAGAGGGTGTGGCAGCAGCTTAAATGCCATACTTAAATGCTGACAACTTCACTTTTCAGCAGACAACAGATAAAACATCCCTCCAAGAGCTAAGAGCTAGAATAAAATTAGCCAACCTAAAATACTGTCACTACAGTGAAATCATCAAATCATCATTAGTGTGAGCCTATTCTCTTACCCAAATCATTTTGTGTTGCTCTGAAAGTTTTGGGTTTTTTTTTTTCTATTTTAGTTGGACCAACTCAGTGATTTAGAAGGAAAATTTTCATTTTGTTATGCAATTAAGCTCTTAGATAAACAAATCATATTTCTGTCAGTTTTCAAACTAACAACTTAAAAGTTTACTTTCTTAAATAGAAAAAAATAACTTTTTTTTTTTCATTTAGTGCAGTTGTTGTATATGTTTGCAAACAGTTTGTTTTCACCAAAGCTGCATTTCCCACAGAACAAATGGGATGTTCCCAGCGTGGGACTCCTCTGCAGTTACACTTGCAACAACTCCATCTCACTGAAAGGAGACCAGGAGACAATGCACATCCAGGGCTTGGTGTCAGGGTTAAAAGTTCTCCCTCTCACATGTGAGCTACCAAGGGACACACCTTAGCTCTGAAATGAGGCTGGCATTCAAAGCTGAATAATGGAAGGGGGTCCCCGTGCCACAAGTGAATTCAATAAAGCTCCACAACAATTCCACTTGGGAATAGGCTCGCTTCTCTCTTGAATGAGCTCACAGAAATATGCTGTAATAAAAGGGGCTCTGTTCCAAGAACAGTGCACTGTGGACAATGCTCAGAATTAACTGTGGCTGCTCCTGACCACGACCTGCTGCGTGCTCCGGGTCACGTCTGTACCACACCAGGGACCCCAGCACTGCCCTGGGGCTGTGAGGGCACTGCCATTTGGGAAACAGCTCCCACAGTGACCTGAGGGCTGTGAGGGCACTGCCATAGGTGGAGTTCAGTGCCATTTTATGCTGTTTAGCGCCTTAATTTTGTGAAATACAAAGGCTCCTATTTGCAAGAGAAGAACCAAACTAAGAGGTGCAAAAGCAGAGGAAGATGTGTGTGAGCTCCCTGCACACAGCCTGCCAAACACACTTCTTCCAGGGCCTGGCCCTCGGGAATCGAGGGCTGCCAGTAGTTTCCTACCATGCCAAACTTCACATTTACTTCCCTGTGAGATTACAGGCTGGGGGATTTGGATGAGGCCTACTATTTGATGCCAAAACTTCACTTGGATTTGGCACAGCAGAGTCCAAAAGCCAAACTTGAAAAGGGGAACTCCAGTCTAAAACCCAGGCTCTCAGCAGGTGGGAAGTCACTGAAACTGTGTAGTCCAGCTCTCAAATCTGAGTTGTACATCCTTCCCACCACGCCCACGGGTTTGGTGTTTCCATTTGCTTGGGGTTTGGGGGGATTTTTTTGGCTTTTTTTTTGTTTGGTTGGTTGGGGGTTTTTTTGCCTTTCTTTTTAAAATCTGTTCACAAATGGTAATAAGGATTTCATATGTGAAAAAGCTGAAGTGAGTAATCACAGAAGTCTAGCTTCATAAGAGTTACACTGAAGGACACACGCCATATAGGCTGAGTTTGTGTCCTGTTATCAGGGAAGGAGGAAGAGTTTTGGAGAAGCTGGTGGCCAATGCTAGAGAGGAGGGGGCAGAGAAGCCACTTGCTTCTCCTTTACCAACAGTGTCACAGCTCGTCTTTGATGCTCCTGCATAAGAGCACAGCAGCATGTGGAAGAAAGGCACAGACATCACATCAGAGCTGCAGATTTGTGTGTCCTGCATGCAGGGCTACAACGGGATGTAAAAAAGGTTGTACCTCTCTTTTTCTGGAAAGCACAGAGCATTCCTGTCCAACTCCTGGCCACCGTATCTCACTTGTAAAAGTGAGAGGGCCTCGTATCTCACTTGTAGAAAAGAGAGCAACTTTAAACCCAGAACCCCTACGAGCAGCTACAAGTGACCACGTGCAAGAGTGCACGCAGCCTGACCTGCTCCCAACCCAAAAAATCCTGTGAGCCAAGAAAACCAACCTCGCTCTTTTCCCTAACTGGGAGTTTGTTTAGGGCAAGTACTCGCTTTAGACACCTGACAAGGAAAAGAGTTCTGAAGTGTTACTTTTTTTTTCCCCAATAAAGTCTTACATATTGAATAGGCTTGAGGGATTTGATTGTAGCAGTCGGGCAGCCACAGGAACTGAGGTCAACGTAGAGGCCCTCTTCCAGCACACAGTGATTGTCAGTGGTTTCCTCTTTGTAACACAGGAGCCAACTGCAAGAATAATGGAACAAAAAAGCTGCTCTAGCTGCTTATTAACAGTACCTTTTTTTTCAAGACCTAATACTTGCTAAAGACATAAGGAATAAAAAATTTTCTTTGTTCTTGTCAAGCTTAAAGTAAGGTGACTTGAAAGGCTATGCAGCAAAGCAACCACAGCAGCAAAATCAAATGGTGTGGTAAAGAAACCTCAGTTCCAGAGTCAAACGATGTTGAGTGGAATGCAGACACTTCCACTGCACCAAAGTTCTCAAAATCTGAAATAAATTCTAACTGGAGTTAAAAAAAGAGTCATAGTAACTGTGCAAACATTCCCCAGGGAGAGCAAAATGCATAGTACCCAAACCAAGGACAGGATGAGAGTTACTGAGATGCCTTGCAGGACAAAGGGTCTAAGACACGATGGAAGATGATGGGCATGTGTCATGTGCTTTCAGCTGTCTGAAATTTTGTAACATTTAAAAAAAGAAATTCACATTACTGAAAATGATGGCATGTAAAACAACAGACACTTACCATCCCCGGAGAACCTTAAAAGAACATGGTATGAATGATGTAAAATCAGAAACTTCTGCTGTGAAATCTACACATGCTCCTTGGAAATGTGTATTACTGAAAGCTTTGAGCTACAAGAACAAAACAGAACAAAAACAATGACTAGAAGGAAAAATGAAGGCATTATCATCAATGCAAACAGAGAAAGCTGTACTCTCAGAGAAGTATCCATTCAATTCATAAAGATACAATTAATAGAACAAATTTGCATTCAAAGGATCTTTTACATTTCTACAGCTGCTTTATTTTTAGAAATACCAAGTATTTTGTCATCTCTGGGCTGGCACAGGAGGCCTCCCAGTGATGCTAAGGCAGGCAGAGTTACAGCAGGAGGGGGCTCAGGCAAAAATGCAAAAGGTAGGACTGAAGGCTGTTTACCACCCACCCAAAGCACCCCTGAACTGCAGCTAACTCTCACGACAGCTCAGCAATCCAGTGCTCAGAGCAGGATGGGGAAATGTTGGTCAGAAGATACAGGGCTGCTGTTGGCAAAGTGCCTTGAAATCTTCTGTGATCACAGTGGCCACAGGTGGTTTTTCATTTCAGAACTAGCAGGAGGATTTCTGAGGGAACTGGGGACCTCTGAGGTTCAGCCAAGCTGCTTTTATATGTCATGGTAAAGAAGTGCAAGTCACAGTGAACCACACCCCACCGGTAAGATGTGATCAGCCCATCCCGAAAAAGCAAGAAGGCTCAAAATGCTGCAGTGAAAGTAAAACAGAAAAAACCAAAAAAACCAGGCAACAAACAAACAAACCTCCCAAAAACCAACCCCCTCAAACAAATAAAACAAAAAACCCAAACAAACAAACCCAC
>VXBT01010677.1:88202-185961 GCA_013400235.1 Oriolus oriolus
GAGATCCTAGTATGATGTGGGCTATAATCTACAGCAAAGACACCCAGAATTCTGGACCCTTGGGCTGCCACTGTGTAACTGAGATGAATTTCATTTGAAAGCCTGAGAGAGAGGCCGGAAAAGAATGAAAAATTTAAGTGCATCAAGAGAACAGCTCATATTCTGTAATGGAAGAAAAACACGATGGCTGTTGCAAGAGCTACTTCCCCCTTCATGCCCCAAATTGGCCAAGCTTCCTGCCAAAGAAAAGAAATCAAGTGCTTTTGCCAGGACAGAGAGAGAAGGCCAAACACAAGTGTCAGCAAATGATTTTATGGAAAAGTTCAGTCTATGTTTTTAAAAGGAATGAATGTTTTCTGTTAGAGAGAACAAGAAAGGCTTAACCTGGCCTTGCAGGCTGTGAGTGCTTAATTGGAGAACATGGATCAGCTACAATAAAATGAATAAAGTGTAACTGATTTTTCTGTAAATACAACTGCACTGCTATGTCACAAAGCAGCTATTTAAGCTGTAATTACATAGTATTTTCTACCCACTCATCTCAAAGCTCTTTACAAAAGGGAATATATATACACATACACACTGCCTTTCTTTCATAAGCCACGTGCTGTGCAAGGCTTTTAAAAAAGATTCACAACTCATTTTCACACAGAATGTATCTAGTAATGAATGAGGGTCTTAATTTGACAAAAGCTGGGGTGGAGCAGTGATTCCTCAGTGCAAACACTGCAATTAAGTCTCCAACTGCAGCCATCTCCACTTAGTCAGGGTTTGACATTAATGTGTGAGGTTTCGCTTCCCAAAAATCCAACGGATGGAATATTAAAATACAAATACAGGGTTGCACAGCAATTATCTCTGCTTCCTAAATCATCTGTACAAGTCACCTGCTGTTGAAAGAGGCTTTGTTCTTGCTGGGCAAAGCTTTATTTTAATAAATAAAATGAATGGCTTTGTAGAGCTGGTGATTCCTTACACTCTGTGTACCTGGTTTATTAGGGAGCTTAGCAGGCAGAAAAGGCCAGGGAGATTTAAGAAAATTTTGCTGCATTTTGATTTCTGATAAGAACAGAAATGAAAAAAAGACTCTTGTAGACAGTGCAAACAGTTCCCTTAGTTCAGACATATGCTTATTAAAGGTGGGAGAATGCATTATCACTCAAAATAACCAATATATGACTTATTCAAGGGTCAAACGTCAGGATGTTTAAGGATTTGCCAGCTCATATGCACCATGCTTTGAAGTTCCAAACTAAGAGACCAGTTTTCATGTAGAAAACTTTTATTTTACTCTGAATGTGAAATTCTTGATATTTATCCAAAGGGCTGTCTTTTACTTCGGATAAATGATTAAATGTTTTCCCATTAAAAATTACTCAAAATATTTCCCGTCCTGTAAAACCTGCAGTGATATGAAAGACGTTCTTTCTTTCCTAGATCTAAGGTAGAATCCTATGAAAACCAGGACTGTGATAAATCAGGATAGTAATTTTTTCACAAATGGTACTAAGACTATCATTAAAGACCACAAGAGGCAAAATACAATCTAGTACATGTCAGTATTTAAATGTGTCTGTGCATATACACACACAGAGTTTTTTTCATGTTTCTGGAAATAAAAAGCCTGTAAAGCACAATTTCTTGCAACTTCAGAAGTTTGAATTGATCTTAAAGGTCTGCAACACTGGAACAATGCACTCAAAGAATAGATTTTTGGAGATCCTGAAAAAATAGAAGAATTGAAGATGGAAATAAAACTATCCTCAACTGTTTGGGCCCCACCAGTTTTATCTGAGTCAGTTATTTTATCTGGTATCATTTACCAAGGCCCTCCTGTGAACACACTTGCAACTCCTTGGATTTGGCTGCAAACTGCCATGTGAATAGGTCGGGCAGGAAGTCAGTGTTTAAGGCTAAAATAATACACCAATTATGTCTTCAGACAGGAAACATTTCCTGTAGTCCTGGGTTAATCATAAAATGGCAGAATTGGAGAAAAAGGAGGGTGTGGTCCACCTGCTAAGTAACACAATGCACAACATTTCCCATCCAAGCAAGAAAGAGAGAAATTGTGTCCAGATGACAAAATACTTAAGTTTGCTGAAACAGAACCACTGAGCTCTAAAATATCCTCTGTCTGAAAATAAGCCACGTTTCTCGAAATAAACTTTTCCAAATTTGCTGAATTAAAAGCATGTCAGCAAGAGAGAGCAATAAAACCACTCAGATCATCACCCAGGCCAGCAGGACAGAAAAAGATCAACCAAATGACTCATGCTGGACAGGGGGAGAGCCCTGCTGGGACAGAACATTGCAGGAGACACAGGGCACACATGGTGATGAACACAGAGCAGGAGTTTGTTTTAGCAAGATTCATTAATGGACCTTATCTCAAGATCCTCCTAACTCAAAGGTCCATTAATGGAACACAACCTTGTAAGATAAGGACCAAAAATGTAAGACCCTGAACTAATTTTTGAGACTCAGAGTGAATTACAGGGACTACTTTCTCTTAATAAATTATCACCAAGTTAGACACAATTTTCTGTGGGGAACTGTCAGAATGTATCATAGAAGAGATTTATCACAGATTTATCATGATCTGGATGTGTTCAGTTAAGCTCTTATGTTACTGTAACAAAAAGGGAACCGCAAGAAGCAGCTCTCCCTGCTTGGAAGACCCTGCAAAGCACAACTACCAGCACCCAAGACTAAAAAACTCAGCTTCGAGGTGTTGATGCATCTGCAGGTTTGAAACGGGCAGTTCAGTTTTCTGCAGTTTATATTTTCATCTTCACCTCACACAGAAACACAGGAGTGACAAACTGGATGCAATGCAAAATGATGGAAAGAAAATCTGCCATAAAGAGAAGGATGAATGGATGTGATGGTGAGTTTCCAGAAACAGGAGGGAAAGAAGAGAGAAATAAATAGCTATAGAGACCCAAAGTCACTCAAAACCTGTTGGACTGCTTGCATTTTTGGGGACAGAACACTAAAGGGTATGATCTGGAACAAAGCAAAGAGCACAACATTTAGCAGACCTTACTTTTATACCTCTACCACTTTCCTCCATCACTGGTCTGCTGTAGCAAGGTGACAACACCGAGGTATCACCTGAAATTACTGAGATATCATCTGAAGCAAGGCATTCAACATCACCTGTGTTTAATTACTAAGTGTAGTTCAGTACTAGAGGCTGTTATGTAACACCAACATACCAAATGTGGAGGCTCATTCGTCCCAAGGGGCTCCTGCAATAATAAATACATATACACACATTAGAGAACCCCAACATTAATTACAATTAATTTCCTAGGAGACATGCCAAGTTGCCTGAAATTTGTTAAGTATGAATGCAGGAGCAGAGGAAAAAAAAACTTCCCAGGCTCTTGGCACAATTCTCTTCCCCAAGTTCTGCCATGAGCAGCCTGTTAGCTCACAATTACCTGCCTGATTGTTCAATGCCTTTCACACAGGGAACTTGCATCAGCATTAATTAGTTCCCATAACGTGGATTAGAGTCCATGTAAATGTCTCTGCATTTACTTTTGAGGCTGTTTCTTGAAAAAAAGACAGAACTGAAACCAACAGAAGACACCTCTCTCCACGTATGCTCTTCAAAATAAGGTTAAATATTCCTTTCACATTTCTGTAATTTATTACTTATTAATAATTTATTACTTATTATCATTTAATACTTATTGCTGAAGATTGTCTTTGTTTTGTATTAGGGTTTTGACAGTTCTGGCACTAATCTGTTTGGCTGAGTTGGCACCACCTTGGATTGAATAATGGATTAAAAATATTTCCTGTCTTTATTCACTGTATCTAGTACAAATATTTTAGCATAAAAATAAGAAGAAAACCCCAAGAGAATTCTGTTATGTAACAACACAGGCCAGATAAATTCTCAAGTATTTTTAAATACATTATCAATTAGGCATTATAAATCACTATGTTTTAAGGCAAATTAATCTTTCCGGGCCAGGTTATTTTTTCCATGTGTGAAGTCTGCCAAAGGGAAATTCTTCTTATGAAGTTTCCCTGATAATTTTCTCAAAAGACAGAAAGATCCACAGTGTCCATTTAAGTCTCCATCCTGAACCCACTCATTATGCCTTTCATAAGGGTCCTTAAATTGTTTCCAAGCAAATAGGCAAGTTGTTATAACACAGACTCTCCTGTTTAATTATTAAGGTATACTCTGAACTCCAAAGGTCTCATTTCTTTTAAGTTTTTCCCTTAAGTTCTGGTAACTCACCAACTTAACAGGTCGAATTGACATGATGGTTTTACTAGATCCTCCCCAGTCAAAGAAGCATTTGTATTTTCCTTTCTCCAATACATATTGTTCTCCACAGAAATGTTTCTGCTGATATGCCACCCACCTGGAGAATGACACAAAAATTAACCTGAAAACATCACATTTTTCTGAGCAGTTTGATGACAGTAACAGCAAGCCAAGCACAACAAAAAGTCCACCTGGCAGACAATGCAACATCAAACCCGATGAGAGGCACAAAACTGTCGCACACTTAATTTTCTGCTTTTACCTACTTTGACAAACATAAAATTTTGGGTGTCTGCCTTCCAACAAATTCATTGTGAGATGACGACCTGCTCAGAAGTTCAGAGGGAAGACATTTAATTGGTAACTTTTTGAATGTCTCTTAATTGAATCTTTACCTGTTTGGCATCGCCCAGACAGGGCTTTCTTACAGCTTTTCCAGTTGGATTTAGGAAAAATGGTGGAAGAAAAAGAAGTAACTAAGGAAGGCTTGATGAAATAAAGCAAAAGCCTGCAATAGCTGGCAGTTCAAGCCTCTCCCACCCTGCCTTCCCTGTTGCAATTTAAGAAGAATGAAATCCCCGACTAGAGGGTCCCTCTAACCCTGCACAGTGGCAGAAGCAGGTGGGGAATAGTTAGACACCACTAAATCACCCACTTTTGGTGGTGCATTCCTCTCTTACTCGCCCAGCACTGGGACTGTTATATTAGGGATATTACAGGCCATGTCCTTACCCATTTTACTTTTATCACCCACTGGTGAGTCTGTTTGCTATTAATTTATCTAATGCTTTTTTTAACCTCCTGGTGCTCTCTGCTACGACAGCCCCTTCAGCAGCAAGTTCCAGAAACTCACTGCCTCTGGTGCAGAGAGAGGCTTTTTTTCTTCCCACCTCACAATCTGCTTTAAAGCAATTTCCCCCAACTGTTGTCATGCAAGATTCTGTGAACTGCTTTAATCTTGCCTTACCACCTTCAGGATTTTGCAGCTCTCATTTGTATCCCTCCTTTCCAAATTGAGTCTCAGCCTTTCACTCTTGCACCTAATCCTCATGAGACACTAATCACCAATCCCTACATAAGCAGTTCAGGTCCCACACTTCACAGTTCCTGATCCCCATCACCGTTAGGGTAGGTATGACAATGTTAATACTGAATTTTTAAAACTACTATTAAATGTCTGGAATTTCCACCCCCATGATTCCACAGTGCTGTTTTGCCTTAATGTCTTTCATGTTTCAGCATGTGATATTATTTTTCATGCACAGTACCATGCCCTCCAAATAATGGCCTACTCTATCATTCCAACAGATACTTTCAAAAAGGCCGTTATATATTATCTTCCTGTGAACTCCTGCAGCATCTGCTGGATCACAGCTGTTATTTCATGCCAGCATTCTACTCCCCCCACACTAATTTTTAGGCTTCTAGTGCTTTTGAGTTTTGTCCTTAATTAATACTGCGTAACTCTGTCAACAGACACTGCATGTAACCTAATTTACCTTGCTTATTGCAATTGTGTTGTTTATTTTCCTCCTGAACTTCACATATGCACACCGAAAGTTAGCCAAGTCCAGCCTGGAAGCTGTATCAGTTTGAACCAGGTCTCCTCAACACCTGTTGGTTTAACCCTCCCCTTTCAGTTTAAATAGTTCTATAAAAAGTATATTAATTTCAGAGACAGCAGTCTGACTCTATTACAAATACAACACATCTCATCCTTTCTGGACAGGATCTACCTGTCCCAAAAGTTATATCAGTTCTTAATATATTTAAAATATCTCTTCAGTACTACTGCCAAAGCTACTGTATCATTAAACTATAGTCTTTGACACCTCAGGAGGGACATTACAAGCTTTCTCTACTAACAAGAATGCTCAGATCCAAATCAAGGTGTAGGAATGAGAGCCACGGAAAACTAAAATTATTTCCCTTCTACTCCCCAAGGAAACTTAAAGAAACACTTTTCTCCTCCAAATATTTACCACATGTACCATGTGGAATATATTCAGAAGATGTACCCAAATGTGCACAGAAATGTTTAACAGCTCCATCCATACATTTGAGTAGACTTACACTCCACTTTTCACAAGAATCGACCTCGTCTCTGGGCCAAATCCAGCCTGCTCCAAATCAGGGATTTCTTCATTGACAATGTCGAATGCTTTCCCATCTTCATCATCAGACTGGAAAAGTGCCACTGAAGACTCTATGAAATCCTAAGAGGCAGCATAGGAGTTAGAAGACTGTTACAGCTCAATGACTCTTCACAACATAAAACATTTTGGGAAAGAGTTGTAGCCAGAAAGACAGCATTTTATAGAGCAGTGAAGGGACTTAGGTCCCTGGTGTGGATCTTTACGGGATATTTTGGCGTTGAAGTTCTGGGATAACTGGAAGCACTGAAGAGAGGAAGAGCCTGCTGCCCCCCAGCACCATCCTTTCCTCTTTGGGGATGGCTCAGAGTGCAAAGATGCCCATGTGGGAAGCAGAAGAGCTGAGCAGAAAAGAGTTTAGCACTGGTCTTCCAAAAGCCTCACAAATAACTACTCCAAGCATGACGACCGTGGTTATAGTTTTTTACTAAACTTCTCCTTCCTCATCCCTTCCCAGCAACATGGCAATAACTATGGAGAGGAAAAGCCTGGGCAAGATCACCTTTCCAGCGCAAGGGGTTTGTACTTTTTGGACACATCCACTGCAGCTATAAATAAATCCTGCTTAACATTGTCACATTCTCTCTTACATAGCTGTGTGACACTGCTTTGTGCTTTCAGCCAGCTTCATTTCTTGGCCAGATTACTTGCACAGCTTCAGATTATTTGAATTTGGGTTTCAAATCTTCAGCTTTTTAACCACTTAGCAATTTTAAGCACACAGTTCAGTTGCTGCTTGGGAAAATAGAAAACAACAATCCGTTCACTTTATTCCTTTAACTTTTAACAGAAAGCACGAGCTGAATTTCAGTGTTTCTCAAACATTCAGCAGTGCTACAATAAGATGAAAATAAGTCTTGCAAACATGAAATAAAGGTTATCAAGTAAATAATGTGGCTGACAGAGATCCATAAACATATGAGGACACCACCATGGGTATTACTACACTAAACACTAAGAAAAAAAAGATTTATAACTATGAAAAACCACTTAGAAATTAAGGCCAAACCAAGCACACAGCTGGATTCATTTGGTCAGGTGACTCTGATCAAACAGGCTCATTGGAGGACACCACGTCTTTCTACAGGATGCAATCACAATGAATAATGAAAACCAATTTTAGAATGAACACTCGATGTGGCTCAACATCTCTGCACTGTTTACAGGACAGTAAAAGGTGATGGAACAAATTCTGTAGTAAAACCTGTTTTCTTACTGTGTTGATGACTTCCTTCTTTCATTTATCTAAACTGTTGCAACTACTTTAGGTATACACTAGAAACTGAAGTGCTAGTTCTGGAAAAATCATCACTAACAACTGCAGCTTCAGACTACTTTTTAGGAAAAAACAACAAAAAAACCCCAAACAACCAAACTAGCGCAGTATTAGTGCAAATGAAAAACAGCTACTCTTAACAGTCCTAAAGCAAAACACTTTGTAAGAGTACCCAAAAAGTCATTTAGATCAAATCTACACATAATTTCCTTAACTAAATTTAAAATACTGAAATATATCCACATGGCAATTAAATTTAAAACATCTTTCAAATTCAGCCATCATTCTTTCCTCCCTGAATTTCCACTACAGCTTCTCTTACAACAAGCAACAGCAAAAATACTTTTTAAGAAAAGGCTTTCAGACCAAGGCAAATCATTGTAGACTTGAAAACATAAGTGGGGAAGCTCCAAAGGCAGCATACTCAGAAACTTTGCGCTTTCACTGAGCCATGGGCAAACCCCAGCTTGAAAGGCATTTGACACTGCAGAAAAGAAGCAAATGCCACTGTCCCCCAAAGCAGCTCACAGTCCAGACTGCTGCCTGCCCTCAGGAACAGGCTCCGCATTTGACTCCGGTGTGTTCCACACAGATGCTGACAATGGAGCTGGCAGCAGCTGCAAAAAACAGTTCCACAAGATCTTTTCCTCTCTGCTTCCCAAACACTCCCTGAACCCCACATTAGCACTTGTGAGTGTCCACTGCAGGCATATTCAGGCCAGGCAAAAGCTGAGAGCCCTTGCAGCGTACCCACACGTGTGCCCATCTTCACCAGCGGCTGGGGAGGGGGCCTGTGCAACAATCCCTGCTTTGCGTGCGGCGCCCGACTTCCCCGACTCGTCAGGAAACGAAATTCCTGCCTCAGCTCGACTGCAGCACTGCCCTGAGCACAGGAACGGGGGCTGCACGTCCCCAGCACCAGCAGGCTCTGGCGGAACCCGGCACGGGGAGTGTGGTGGCTCGGGAGCATCTGAACAGCCCTGCACATCGCTCAGCCCCGGTGACAGAGGGGACCGACACGGGCTGCCCAGGCTCTGCGGAGCCGCGGATGCGCCTCTGCCCCAGCCCCAGCTCTGGGAGCGCCACACAAAGACTTCTGATCCCACTGTGCCTGCAGCTGACTCAGGTACACAGCGCTCAGCAGCTCCAGCTCCCAGCCCTCTGAGCCAAGCCCAGCTGTTTGAAGGTCTGGGTTGGCCGTGAAGCCAACACGGCCAAGGTCAGCTGGCGTGATGCCCCAGCAGAGAAAATCCAAGTCTGCCTGAGCTGGCAGGGTCAGTGCCCAGCCCCACTGCCCATCTGAACTGACCACGAATAACGTGGCTCAGTTGCACTTCGCAGAATCCCAAGTCTACAGAGACACTCAAATTCATTTGACTAAACCAGAAGGGCAATAAAGATCTGATACTCAGGGATATCCCTGCAGATTCTGAGACCATTGCAAGCTTTACCTTGCTTCTCCTGATAGAATTCCTGAGCTTAGGGAGGGGAGCCAGGACATTTGCTGTACAGTGAGGGGCCTTAAGCACAAAGATTTTGGATTTTTGCCCAGGTCCCCTTGAAACTGAACGTTTGGTACTAAAATATTTTTTAAATCCTGACCTTAAGCATCATATACAAAGTCACAAAGGGAGCATATGGCCAGCCTGAACACTGCCCTGTGTGCTGCACATCGCAGAGAGGGAGGCAATCTGCTGGTCAAGCCAAACAACACAATGCCAGGGCCATTACTCATTTTATTGGCAAGCAGCTGATTGCCTTCAGTTATGCAACAAATTGAGGGGAATTATTCTTTTTCACTTCTATTATCAATAGGTAAATATTTATACATATTTATAAGCCAATTGGAATGATGTATGTTGATACATGACTGTGAATGATGTATGTTTTAAAAATGTTAATGACCTGAGCCTGCTGACTGTTTTAGGTGCAAGTAAAATGAAATACAGGACATGGAAGGTCATTCTTGCTACCCACATGCACAATTTTAACTTGTATTTATGTCCTTTGCCAAGAGGAAAATTTAAAAAGATCAATTTCAGTTGCTCACATATCCTACATATAGCTGGAAAAGAGAGAAAACTAAGATTATTCAGTAATTGAACAGGATTCTGCACATTCAAAATGGGGAATCTGAAGAAATTTCCTACCTACTTTTTTCTCAGAAACCTGAAAATAAATGACTTAGAGAGGGATATTTTTCTTCAATTCAATTCATTCTCCTACCTTTATTTTGATAGATTCTGATTATAAACACAGCTTTTGCTAGGTGCCTGTCACAAAAATACCCCCTGCAAATTGTGAATTTAAGTATGGCCTTCTTGAGTTCACATTAACTTTTTATTAAAAAGACTGTTGAGACTGTGAGTTTGCTCTGAATGCCTATCCTCAATTTCCACAAAATTCCTGCCTCAGGAGTATCGCATCTCCTCAAATGAGGAGATGAGTAATCTCAGTATACAAAACTGAGTAATATCAGAACGCACAACCTTAGTCTCAGAAGAAGTTACTCTTTGCAGCTGTATTTAATGCTCACAGAGTTCCCATTATAATAAAAAAATTCCTTCAAACCTTTACACAAACAAACAAAAAAATCAAACCAAAACAAAGGAAATGATAAAGAAGTTCTAATCCCATGTTTCCCCATTGCTAAAAAGTACAACTTTGCTTCCAATACTGGACTCTTATAAAGAGTTTTTGTTATTATTTCATCCTTGCCTCCACTAAACACATTTTAGTAGCAGGGATTTTTTTACCATGATTATTTTTGCTGCCAAAATTTTCTGGCAGAAAAATCACAGACAGAGGGTGATGCTGTTTTAAGGCTTGCAACAGCTGCTGCATTGAAAAGCTATTTTTATTTTAATCAAGAACTACTCTGTACACTCGGGCACGTTACGCTTTTAAGAAAATTCCATTTGAGAGATTCAAATAGCTCGAGGTGCGGGAGTGAGGTACTTGGAAAACCTGGCAGGTAGACAAGGAATTCTGCACGATACAATTTTTGTATGAACTTCAGAGAGACTGTTTAGAACCTGCTTCTTCCTAGTGCAGTCTAGATTTCAGCCTGTAGGAAAAGAATGAGGATGAACACGGCCAAAAGATGGAATGACCAAACCCAAGCCAGCTGTACCATGGACAAAGAATAACCTTGCTCTTTATGGACAGAGCTGTGCATAATTTGTATGAAATCCATGTAAGTACTTACAGCCTGAAGGAAGCGGAAGGACAGGAGGGCACTGTCAGTTTCCCCCCAGGAGTGTCTGTCCTCGTAATCTCCCTCCTCCAGCAAGAACTGATGGCCTTTGTAGCGTTCCTTATCATAGGCAACCCATCTGTGGCAGCCCCACAACACAAGGAAGACAAGTGACTAAAGGCAAAACAACTGCACACATGATTTTCTGTAACAAATAAAGGGGTGTCTTGGGGAGACAGAAACATCCCAAAAGCACTAAAATGAGTATCACAAACCCAGCCAGTGAACAAGGCAATGCTTGTTTGGAATCACAACAGGCACCCATGAAATGTTCTTTGTGGATCAAAATCCCGCCATGTGATTCTTTATCCAACAATAGTTGATTTATGTAACGCTTCTCTGCGTACCTCCTCTCAGCCAGCCACATTCCCAACACCAAGATTTGGTACCAGAGAGCCCATGATGCATCTAGATGCCAAAATTTTCAGTGATAAAAAAAACAAGCAGTGGATCTCTTCGATGTGCTAATAAATGATGAGATTCTACCCTTGCAGGAGCTGGTGACAAAACTAACAGATTTCTGCAGAACAAGATTTCGCCTGCTTACGTTTTTTTTTTCTTCACTCAAAAAGCATACACATATAAACACACAAGCAAATTGAAGATATCAACCATACTGCATATAGAACATGTTTTAGCACTAAACAAATAAAACTTTTCAAAGTATTTTGAATAAATAGATAAGGCTCAGCTAAAAGAAGTGTTTCCATATCAACTTCAAATCTCCAATTGATCTGAATTTGAAAAAGTGCTTCCCCCTCCTTCTTTCTTGTAAGCATTTCTTTCATTAAAGCTCCCTTGTAAATATTAGAGCTGCTGTACAAGTTCTGTTGGCAGTGAAATTTGGCAGCCAGGAATAGCTTTACTTTTAGTACCATTCGGTTTACATTAATTCAGCTGTTTATGTTACCACAGCACTAAAAATAAAAGCTGCCACAACAGACAGAACAATGATATTTAATAATCTGAGGTTTCCCAGATAGCGAACACACAGTGCACTTACGAATAGATCATCTGAGTATTAAATACTAAATTTGTTTTGAATTTAGTGCTCGTAAAATTCTGCCAACAGCCTGAAAGGATGTATGTTATTCCATCTTTATACTGAAGTGGAAAGCCCCTTTGGAAACAAAAGCAAGATTTTCTGAAAACTGTTTTATTACTGAGGTCTTTGGCAGAAGCAACCATCCTGCCTGCTCTCAGACACTCCTGTCCTGTTGGGAGAGGGTGAAAGAACAACAGGAGGGGTTGGCAGCTGGTGCTGAGTCTACCTCAGAGCATCCACACAGGTGTGACACAGCCCTGTGCGTGTGACACAGGGAGGGGCAGGGCAATGCAGAATCCATCCAAAGCCTCCATTAATGAAAATAACAGCACATTCCCAAAGCCAGATAACGTGCAACAGGTGGCACAGGAAAACCATTAAGACAATAAAACAGTTTGTAGGTTTCAGAGGTATTAAAATGTCATATTGAAGACTGACCACACCCACCCAAGGTCATTTCAGCAAAGTAGAGACTATCAGACGTGTAAAGCAACACAAATTAAAGCTCTGTGTGAACAAAGTAACAAAGTGGCCTAATTTATTGGCATGCAAATGGCAAACACTGGCTTCACACATTTAGCTTGGTAGGCTGATAATTGAAGAGCTGATAATAAAAGAAATACACACTCCTTTATTTTCAAAACATTTCACCTGTGGAAGACTCCAATCACTCCTCACCTAGCACTTCTAAGCATTTAGTTATGCTTCTCTCCATTAAAATAAATAAATATAAAACTGAAATATACTCACACTCCACCAATTACACGTAGTGATCCAATTTCTTGAAACTCCTCTTCACTACCAAACAGTGCTGGGACAGAGGTGATGTTTTCTGAAAACTCTTTGGACCATCCTCCAAAGTGGGGTTTCTCATATATTATTATCTAGAAAACATGATGCTGAACTTAATCCTTCAAAAGTAGACAAGAAGCCTCTTCCTGTACTTTGCTGAAGTTATTTCTGTGACTGCACTTAACAGCCCCTTCAGGTTCCTCACCTGCTGAATCACACAGATCAGCTGTTAACAATGTCTGCATCTGTGACAGCATTTATGAGAAAAACACCCAAGTCATGCATGTATTTGTATAATTAAAAGTTACCTAAAGCGTTTTTACCTTTTTGTAGAAAAAGATCAGCTTTCAGCTCCTCAGATCACAGAAGGATCATGGTCTCACTCACAACTCTTGTACTGGAATAGGGGATAGGCTGGAAGGGCTCTATTCCTGTCCTCTTCCTCCCTTCCCTCTCTGTTTTTTAATACTTGGTATGTTAAATGGGAAAGTCTCCCCCAATCCCTTTATCATTACAGTGACTAATGTGTCAAGTCAGAAACAGTCATTTTATAGCAAATTCACATTTTCCTAACATGTGAAAAACAAACTACTGTTACTTTTACACCTCATCAAACACTAAGTGAACTTGCCAGCATTAGGGAATTTTTCTTCAGCAGCAAGCATTGAATAGCTATCAAACATCACATACCAAACAAAACGAAAGCAGCTTGCATAAAGGTTTTATATTCCCAATGTGCTTCTATTTTATTCTCAATGCCCTCTGTGCTTACCTTGACATTCATTGGCATCTGCACCTTTAGTCCACCCTAAAAACAGATGGGGGGGAAAATAGGCATTTATATTAAAACTGAAGTTCCACTTTGACATGTGTTTTACAGCACTATCGGAGCATGAAGTCTTTGCAATTATATTCACCACTTTCAGTGCCATAAATTTCAAAAGGCCAGGCACACTATAAACCTGACCTACAAACAAATCAGCGCACTGACAAACCTTTAAGACAGCAAGCATTTTAAAAATATTCCTTCATGGTCTACAAATCTAAAGTAAGTATTTACTACATGTTTTTAAACAAACTGATATCGACCAGTTTTTTAAATTAACTTTTAAAGCTTTATTGTATGTATTTCAAATTTCTTAAGCACAAATGGTGCAACACGAGAAAACAGCAGGGGAGAGAGAAAATAAAGAGTCTGACATATTCATGTTTATGGTCAAAGAGCAAATACAACAAATGCATCTTCTCTGGAAATGTGAGTGACTGATGCTCTGTGAGGGAATAAGACACTGACCTCACTTGAGTGACTAAAGAGACAGATCTTAGGTCTTAATCCTTTATGGCTTTTAAACTGTCTTCCTGTAGGCTTGCTATGTTCACAGTAAAATTTGTGTTATACCCCTTCCCATCTCTCTCACATGTAGATCCACGTGCTGTCTATCAACACAAAAAACAGCTGCACCTCCCCAGATTTGTGTGCAATCTGTGGTCAGAGAAATACTACTGGGTAATAAACTCCTTATCTGCTCTTCCATCCCCAGTAGACTCTAACTGAAAAAGAAAATCTAACTGAAAAAAAGAAAATCAACAACTTCGGAAGGGCTTTTTGGTTAATGAATTGGGTGTTGGCTGCAATAAAATGATGAGCCTTTCAATTCTGTCTTTTTTGACCTCCTCCCAACAACAGCAGGTTCCCAGGAAGATGCTGGAGGGTGCAGAAGCCCAGCAAGTCACAATGACCAAAGCAAACACACCACGGAGGAGCATTACATGTGTAAGGATTAACCCAGAAAGCATCAGAGCCCGAGCTGTATTTAGGTCAAAACCTTTGGGGAAGCGACAATAAAAAAAAAACCAGGAAGGCACACAACTTCTTAGGGAATTGTGAAGCCCTCACCATTCTTAAGGGACGCAGTGATTTTACATCCGCTGAAGGAATTTCAGGTGGTGAATCACATTCTTCCAAGACCGTCATCTCTCCCTTGTAATTCAAGTCTGAATAAGCAAGCCATCTACAACAGTAAGGATAAAGGACTCAGTAAGTTCATTAATTAGATTCCAAATGCAAAGATCTTATTAAAATTATTTTCCTTTCTGTACTCATAAGAGCTAGATAGTGTTTTAGACAGCACATCAAAACAAAGCTGTATTTAAATATGCTGGCAACATCATTGCCATGAAGATCTCAGACACTTTTTCTCAGTCCAAGCTAAATATAAATGAAAGAGAAGAAAATTACCAATTTGTTCACTCACTTAAAGCCAGCTTGTTATTCTGTGGGTATACAGAAAAAAAGTCAGTACTGAAGATGAGACATTTGCATTGAATTTTTTCTAGGACTGTCACCTTATGAATGACCCATGTCATTTTTTTCAGCAGAAGTTATTAAAACATGATTATTTACAACAGACCTGTGGAAAGCTATTGTAATTTTGACATGAGGATTAAAAATGCTGAGAGTCCTTCAGACTGTCTTAAATCAAGAAGAAAGCTGAATGTAGAAGCTGGACAGAGGTTTAGTAGACTACGCAAGGAACGGAGGAAGAGGCATGGAGCCATATGGAAAGTGATGTTCTTAAAACTACCAAATTTTGGCAAAACTAAGACAAGACTCTGTTTCTAACTCCTTCACCACCTCAAGCTTCACAGACACATTGTGAGATTGTGGGAAGGACGACTCAGCTCATGTGGAAAGGCAAGACCCTTGTAACAGAATAGATAATGTCATTCTGCAATGATTTATGAGAAGAGCCACACAACTCCCAAACTTCAGGAACTGTGAGGTGTTGGCCCAGGGAACAGCCCATTCTGCTCAATACAGGACGTGCTGGGCTACCCAGGGGCCTGTGTCATATTGCATCACCTCCCTCCAGAATGGCAGGATATGGCTGGAGCTTGAGAAATGACTGGATGATGTAACACTCATTTTCTGGTATTCAGCCACAGTGTTATGGTTGTAACAGGGTGGGTGACTTGGGAGACAGTATCTATTCTCCAGTGAACTAAAAGCTAATTATAGCTGAGTTGCTTCTATTTATAAAGCCACTCAAATGTGGAATTGCTGAAGACTTCTGCCAGCAAGTAGGAAAAAATGCCTTCAAAAATTTGGTTCCACTACTAGGAGCCCACAGAGCACAGTGCTAAAATGTAGAGCTGGGAATATTTAGTGTATGTTTGCTCATTTGTAGCAAAACCCCCCAAATATTGTTCATGTTGCTGACTGACTTTCATCCCATGTTATTACTCTTCTACCTGCTGGCAAAATGCTGTTAAAAAGATTCAGTACTCACACTCCTGATCTGACTCTTATATAAGGGTTTTTCTCAACATCCAGTTCTTCTAAATTGGCAACTGCACCCTGTATGCAGATGGGAAGTCCCTCTGGACTACCAGCTGCCAGGCAGAACTCCACCTCTGGAACGCCACAGTCCTGTGGAAACAAATTAAAGGGTAATGTTTACCCACACATGCAGACTCTGCCCCCCACACATTCCCTTTTTTGCCCCATCTTCTCACCCTTCTCCAGGCTTCATAGGATGGAAGGGTTTTATTCTTTTTAAAATGGAGGCTGGAATTTTAAAAAAGCTAAAGGAGGTAAATTTCCAGCTCCCACTAATTTTCAAAGAAGAAATTTATGCCTGTCAAGTCTCTTTCAAAAAGGCCAGTTTAAATATTCTCCAACTAAAGGACTGAACAGCATTATAAAACTGACTCTTTATCTTTTAAAAAAAACAATGCTTCCATAACACATATGATGCATGCATTAACTAAAACTTCCCAGAAATATCTATTACACTCCCACCTCCACCCCTCCATGACAATGAAGTTCTGTAACACAGAATCCAGCTAGAGCATCAAGCCATACGAGTTCAATTTTTTTGTTGTGCTAAATAAATCTACAGCATTTTAGATGAAGGAAGAAACAAAGATCATTATTAGAAAACATCTATTTTGTTAAGTAGACAATTTGGCAATTTTCCTGTTACTACAAAGCAAAGCAACAACCTCTATTTCCTTACTGGAGGTTTATTACTGAGAGAGACCACGCTGGAGAACAAACTTGTTGACCACATGCTCTTCTCCAGAATTTGCAGGGATTTTATTGAGCCACCCTCATTTTGCAATATTTATACAACATGCATTGCCAACACTTTCTTCCCCAGCACTCAAACACATTGTGAACCAACAAGGAACTTCTGCAAGTCCCTGTTTCAGCAGTGTGTTCCAGAACAGCGAAAGATGGCTCACGTGTGTCACTGGAAAACTTCACTTCTCAGAGATAACCTCCCAGAACACTTCCCCTCCTCCTCCTGACCCACAGGCTCATTTGCTTTAGGACAGAGGGCTTGGACAACATACAGAAATTCCCAAAATCCTAAAGGTGGCTGGAGGAAGATGCCCCATGCATGTGCACTAGAGAAGAGGGATGAGGAGCTGTCTCTGAGGGTGCCCTCAGAGAAGCACCCAATTTCTGGATTTGGTGAGGATCCAGGAAGGTCACATCATGACAGAGATCCTGCATGGACCATGGCTTCTGAAAGGAAAAACACAAGAGCCTGCAGAGAAACCCAGCAATGGGGCACAAAAGCTCTGGAAGCTACAGCACCTCATCTCACGACACTCTCGTTTTGCACGTGGGCTTATGTTAGGGTTTTAATGGGGTAACATCCCACAGCTTCCTGGTTAACAAGATTTTTTCAGTAGCTATCACACTGTCAGCAGTGAGTGTGGCAATTGGAATGGATGCACTTCGGGATGTCATTGCACTTTGCTCCCGAGACCTGAGGTAACACAGTAACACTGTTTTGGCAGCTCTCCCTCCTGCACAATCACGTCTCCTCTGTACTGTACCTTGCACACCATGCACACGCTTTGTTTTCGGAACAAAAACTGCAATACTGGAATTTTTGTTTTCAGATGAACAAACTCAGAAAAACTAGGAAAAAAGACTTTCTAGTACAATGCTGCTTTATGGCAAAGTGCTAAGGAACTCCATTCCTCAATTCCAAGCGTATTGCTAGACAAGTTTTTTTTTAAAAAAAAAACCAATCTCCCCATAGTTTTCACATGTATATGTATCTTACTAAATCACAGTTGAGAAATATTTGAAGTGTGGGGGTTTTCCTCTAAAAATATCTGTTATGTAAGAAGGCTGAAATTCATAAATCCAACAATAAAGCTTCATACAGAAAATCGGAAATTGCACCTAGAAGAATTCCACAAATTATGATGCCAGACTCTTGATGGTTTCAGATAAATTCTGAAACATAGTACCTACAAGACTAGACAAGTAGCAAAATAAAAGTATCTGCCTGCAGGCTCAGACAGAATATGAGATGGAATGTGTTTAATCTTAATTCAGAAGGAGGTTCTGTTTTTGTTTTCATTTAAAGCCAGTCCATATTCTCTTTTCAAGTCTGCTCTCCTGACTCTGAAGCTCATGATGCAGTCTCTAGCTCAAGAGATGACAAATGTAGCAGGGTAGGTAAAGCACAAGCACTCATAATAAAGTCTCTCTCATTTATCATCACTCTCCAGCCAGATTTTGAGAGCAATAAAAAACCTCTACTCACAGTGATGGTACTTTTGTGTGTGTTCTAGATTAAGTCCACAAACTTCTTCCATAAAGTGTCACAGAGTAAACTGAGGTCTTCATTAAAATCAATTCAAATATTTATTTTTAAAGGTGGTAACATGTCAAGCAAGAAGTACATCATATTTTCTGAGCACATTTTTTTAAAGTCACAAATACACATTTTGACTTAAATATGCAGTTCAATTTACCTGTACTGATGCACAGACTGCAGAAAATGGTAACATGTGTTATTACTGTATGAGATGAACGCTATGTATTTGCAGATGTACACTCTGTGCTATGCCATTAATTTATACAATTCAAGCATGCAAACTGAGCTTGGTAAATATTGGCCCCAGCATGTTCACATCTGCCTGGGCATATTCAACAGGCCTCATTACTTTCAGAGGCTCCTTTAACGTTCCCAATAAAGCCACCATCTTTAGAAACAAAATGAAAACCACACAAATATGATAGGAGTCAGGTGGAGAACTAGATCCTTCAGTCCAAAGCCATGTCATCTGCAAGGCGTCAAGATTTGGAAATAAGATACTCATATGCAAAACTATTATCATGCAAAACTGCTACCACAGTACTTCAGCCCAGATCCCAAACTGGAAGGTTTCCTCCCTAAACCCACCCCACAAACTGTGCCACCCCCATCACAAGCAGTCCAAACTCTCATCATTCATTGTCCTACCAACACATCAGGCAAAAACAGAATAAAAAGCACAGCAAACAGATCAGGCAGCTGTGCCCATTTCCAGTGATAACACACAACCAGCAAATGCTTAGGTAGGTCACAGCCTCCAGGCATCCCTCTCCGCCTTCCTTACTCGGTGGTATTCTCCTCCTGCCTCCACACAGTCATCCTGGAATGCCTGTGCTTCCCTCGTGGTCTTTAGGGAGCTGGGATGTTTACAAAGCACGTGGAACACCTACAGATAGCTCCAAAAGAGTAACATGGCCCTCAGCAGAAAGGTGAAGGCTCCTTCTGAAGAGGATTAACACAACCCTCAAGCCTTTAGCATGAAATACTACTCTTTAGAGATATCTCTAACATTTTTCTAGCCTGACCAAGAGCTCCAGAAGAAGTGACAGATCTAAAGCCTTCAACCCTCTCAAGGTGTTTTTGGTTGTTTATCCTTCTCCTGGATCTAGGATTACAGCCCTAACAGCTCCTGCAGGGCTAAATAAATTCAGCACTGCTAGGCCTTCTCCTGGGACCTGTCAGCTGTGCTGACTGAAGTGATCAAATCAGCCTGTTCAACTGGGGTAGTTTCGTGTCAACAACAGGACAAAGAATGACTGAAGTCTGGCTTCTTACAGGAAATGCCAAAACAAGGATGAGAGAAGAGCCTATTAAAAACCAGGCCTAATTAGTCCTGGTATTCACATGATTGCTTTGTAATACAGTCTAGACACCACCTTACTTTAGATACACATTTTGTCTTTAGGATGCTATCTGCTTCTGGAGCATTTTTTTTTTATTGGACCTGTTGGTCTTCCAAGCTTTTTTACCCATTCATAATTCTTGCTCCCAGTGCTCCAGCACTGTTCCACTCTTGCTACCACCCACCAGCACCAAACCCAACTACAGAATTCAACAGGGCTGGTAGTAAAGTAAAATAATACTAAGGAAATGAATGATTACTGCCCTGTAAATACCAGCCAGCACATGAAACCATCTGAGGCTGCTGGGTGTCTTCCTATGGCATCTGACAAAGTAGTCCCTGCTTAAATGATTAACTTCCTTTCACCTGGCAAACCACACAAACAAAAGAAACACACCCTTAATCTAATACTGTGAACAATGCCATTACAAAGAGCTTTGCTTAAGGAGACTCCACAAGGAATCCAGTCATTCCCTGCCTAACCATCCTGCAGACAGGGATTATAAACTGCTGTTTCAGATCCCTTGTCACCTTGCAAAATAGTGGTTTACAAGATTATTCCAGAATGGAGGAATCTTCTTGGCTCTTGTTTTTGGGAACATCACATTTAGCACCCTCCTTGGGCTTCCAGAAACAGATAGAAAAAAGCCCAACATGTGCAGAAAGTTCAACAAATGTATTTACAGTAGGCCAGAGAACTGACGTGGCTACACAGACTCTGCTGCAGCAGCTGCACTGAACCTGTGTGTGCAGGCAGACTTTGCAGGCAGACTTGGGCTCATGCTGCCTTGCCTTAGTGGAATTCAGTCTCCACATCATTTCAGACAGGCCTTCATTTTACTGGTTGCACAATCTGTTTCTTTGGAATCTCCTCCCCACAACTTCCTTGAAATTAAATACACATGGATACACCTAATGCATACCCACAGTTAGAAGACAGTCCACAAACTAATCAAAAATTAGCAGAATCTCTGCTTTTTGGGGAGGCTTGAAGCCAAATCAAGAGCACAAAGCTACTAGCAGACTGTTCTTCAGACTACATGCTAGTTAAAAAAAAAATAAATTAAATGTACCTCCTACAGTGTCCTTAGTAAAAATCTGGTTTTCCTCTTCTTGGCAAGCTGTTTTCTTCTCAAATATTCAGCCAATGTTCAAATCTGCCAACTCAAGGCAACTGAGCAACCATTAAACAACCACCATTAAAAAAAACTGCTTGAAGAATTAGAAGACAAGCCAGACAACCCGGACACAGAGCCACTATGGCCAAACAAGCCTGAAGAAAAGACACTGACAGCCTATGAAAAAGAGAATGGCTGTAAAACATGTGAACCACACACACGAGCTGCCTGAAAAAGAACCCACTATTTGTCAAATAAAAACAATGCCTATATTTTTCACAAAAATAAATAAATAAGGTAGCACTTTGGCAAACTACCTTCCAAAAGCAGCTCCACAGCGGTTAAAAAACAACCTAAAAAGGGAGGGATGCCTTCATGGATCAAGGTTTAGAGGACAAAACCGGGCTTAGTGAGTGCACTAACCTCACCAACCATACCTGCTAGAGGTTTAATTTACAGAAGGAAAGTGTTGATTACTGAACTAGTGTACAGTAACAAAACTTTCCATCTGTGTTCTATATAAATGAACCACAGACTGCAAGAAGAACCAAGGTCAAACTTAATTAGCTGTACTGCAAAGATTTTTATCAATCATGATGAAGCTAAACACAGTATCTTTCCTATCCAAGGGTCTTGTTTCACACCCAAGACACATCCAGCTTCCCTTGGTTTCAGACCATAGTTCCAGATGCTATTGTGGAATACCTTTATTTATTTAGCTGCCTTCCCCATTGTTGATCAATAGTCATATTACATATTGGTCAAAGGCTTTTAATTTGCTTAGCTCAAATAAATGTTAACTTCATTATTCTTGCCTTCAGTCAGCCTCTTTTGAATTAATTAATTTCTACGTTTTTTAAGAGAATGACAAAGTATTTCTAATTGTTATGACATTATGCCCCTGTACTGATGACAAAAATGTTATCAATTTTAAAATGACCTCTATACCAGCAGAGAACAGAGAAACCAGTTTACTGAAAATCTTCCACGTTGTGATACAAATGATAATTCACTCACAGCACGGGCCATTGCCCTGTGAGTAACTGGAATACTACACTGAACAAACACAAGTAGAGCACTAAGTCTTCTTAAATCACAAGATCTGGAAAATATATGCCTCATTCACTGAATAACAATGGATGCATTATATGTAGTTTTAGACATTTGATTCTTATCTTTTCAACAAAAAGCCTTCCACACTGATGGCTGTAAGCAGAGCCACATGCTGTAGGTGTGCCACTGGTCCATGTGGAAACCCCAGAGGTGGCACAGAGCTGTAGAGGGAATGGCAGCAGTTTTTGGAGGCTGTGCTGTACAAGTGGGATTGGAAACCCAACTACTACTGAAGCAGAAGCCATACAGTCACAGCAGACAGCTTAAGGTAAAAACTTCTTCAAAAATATGAACTGATTCTGTTTAATTTAAAGTAACTGTACAGGCCACCATGTCATGTGAGGGTGGTAACAAAGAAACATAATCCACCTGCTCATCAACTCAGGAAGAAAGGGAAATCCGGCACAGCAAAAGCCCTGGAATTTATCACCTAGGAGGTGAAAAAAGTGAGTCACAGCAAATTTGAATAAAGTCAGAAACACTACACACACATTGTCCATACACCATGGTGACCAACAAATCAATTATGCATGTGAAAATGTTGTGCAGAGTCTGTACCTTTGTTACGTGTTTGATTGAACCAACTGTGAGGTGTCTTCGATGATGTTTTACGCCTGGGAGATCCCAAAGGTGATCCAGCACAGCCTCTCCTTCTTCTAGTACATGTTTTCGACCCTGGAACTTTGGTTTCTCATACAAAATCCAACTGCAATAATGATAAAATGAACTGAGTTGTAGCTGGTAGAGCACATCTGATGGTAAGCCCAGGAATAAGCTCTTCTTATCAAGACAAGTATCACATCTTTCTTATGCTGTCCCTCAGTATTCCCATTCACTTTGCTATTAAGTAAAACACACAGTTCTTCTCCAGGACAAAATATAAAATAAAAATACAGCTAAACCAGAATGTGAATAAACAGCCTTCTTTTACCAGGACAAATGTATTAATTGTCACATTAACACGTGTCCTGTTCAGGCAGATACCATAAAAGGCATAAAACATACTAATAATGGCATTCAGCATTTCTTAGGATGTGAAGGAAATGTATGCAAAACCATACAAGGCTGCCTCAAAACTGCACAAATGTGACATGTATGGCTGAAAGAAACATTCCCTGTACGAGTTAAATTAAATTCCAATGCAACAACTGACACTGACCCAGCCCCAGCTTCCCAAAGCCAATTGAGGAACACTTGCAAACTTAAAGGTATTTGTATTTATCCTTCTGCATCCACATTCCTTTAAATGCCACACTGAAACCAGCAGCTGAGAATGTTCATTTGATGGTCCTTTTGCAACAGCTACTGTATAAGGAAACTGAACTGTAAAAATCCACCTTTTTTTTGTCATACATGTCTCTAATCATGATTATGGCTGCACTGGCTCAGCACTTCAGGCAAGAACTCTAAACTTACTTGTGGCTCTATTAGAAACTTTCTGTTTGAACTTTCTCTCCCAGGGGGAACAATACTTTTTTTTTTTTTTAAAGCCTTGTTTCATGCTTTTTTTCACTGGTATCAGTCTAATTATAAAGAAAGAAAAAGACACTCCCGCAGATCGGACGTGTGTCATAAATAAATAAAAATACAAGAGGAACATACATGCAGTCTATCAGAAAGATTCTATTTAAATATGACCTGGATTTCTTACCATCCTCTAATTATCCTAAATATTGTTCCAATGGGAAAGATCCACGATGAGGCATCTAGCACATCAGAATGAACTTCTTGTTTACTTTTGTTGCCATCAGTATCATAAATAATAATCTGAAACAATACACAATGCATGCAAATGAGGGCCCATTTCAACACAGAGCACACACAGTTATTTTTTGCTTGCAATTAGTGCCCACTCAACTAAGAGGCTACAGAGTTTCTTCTTTTATGAAACACTCTACTGAATGAAAACAACAATTGCTGAGAAAGACAGCAAAATTACTAGTGGCAGGATTTTAAATAATATATTCTCACTATTAGCATGGGCAAGCACACGCTAATAATACACAAAAATACATAAAATTAGACAAACAACTTCAGATGCTTTCCATTCAAAAATTACAGTATAACCAACTATTCCATGTATCATACTGATTCACGTGACACAAACTCTGCTTACCTTCCCTGGTCTTGGGTTGTATTTGAGACTCGCCCTGTCAATGAGGTTCTGAAAGTAAAAGGACACGGAAAACAGCTATTAACACCTACAACAGTGGCACAAAGCACAGGCAGATTATTCTGGGTCCACTATTCCTGTACATGTACACAACTGTCTTCAGTAGCAATAACCAAGATTTGTTTCACTGCCATTCAGAGTTGGTATAAATGGTTTAAGTCAATCAGCAGAAAGCAGCACGTGCTAGAAAGGAAGAGCTGTTATCGAAGTTATAACCTTTACAAATGTGTTACTCTTTCCCAGCAAACAATAAACTGCATTTCTTAACAGAGGAAAAAACAAAAGATCCCTCTAACACAGGCTGGAGTACTCCCAACATCGTGGAAAGACTTCTTCAGTTATGGCACTTTCAGATTCCAAACATGGGAAGAACTGTTTCCATACCCTCATATGCCACTGCTTTAAGCAAACTAAAAAAAGAAATGTTAATCTATGGAAGCAGCTATGTTATTTACTTGCTAACTGAGCTACAGTTTGCAGAAGACACTGTCATGAAACACTCAAAGAGCCCAGTAAGCTGATATTGATATTTTTTTTTTTTGGACAAGACAGGTCTATTAATCTCAGAAGTTAAAGAAATAAAAGAACAATTTTCATATAAAAGGCAATTCCATCATCTTCAGGTTGAAATGTCCTTAACATGGAGAAGTCTGTCTTGTGCTATTATGAAAAATTTGCTATTATGCATATTTCCCTATTTTACCTTCTGTTCACATATTCCGTTTTACAGTTAAATAGCTTTGACCTCTGTGCTGAACTCAGACTTATCTTCTTAAAATTATTTAATCAGAAGACTTTTTCTTTTAAGCTATGACATTAAAAAGACTAATAACTTCTGAAAAAGAATTTTCATTACTTTTATGATAAAACCTTAATTAAAAGGTAGCAAGGAGAACAAGGAGGCAGCAACTTTGAATCTGGGCTAGTCACTCTGATTATAAATATCATGTGACATAACATCTTACCGCTGACAATTCTCCCAGTTTCGGCACAGTGTTGTCTTGAAACCAATGAATCTTTGGCTGCAGCATATCCTGGAGAATGCTTCCAAACCTCGTCCCCTTTTCAGAAGAGCCTTTGCTGGCAGATTTCAAATACTGGTAGTACACACTTGTCGGAGGCTGTGTTACAGAAGCATCAGCTTTCTCTGGAACTGCTTTGCAAGTTGTCTGACTGAGAGAAGCCACATCTGGAAACCGTTCTGGTTGCTCCTGTGAGTCAAGCTGTTCTTTTGAAAGAAGAAATGATTGTTCAGTAAAAGATGATCTACTTTGGTCATCTGATTGAGGGCTTGCTTTAAAATTCCCGCTGCACTGACTGGAAAGGCAGTTGTCTTCTCTCTCAACATCAAGAATATTTTCCTCATAAGATGATTCTTCCTCTTCTTCCTCCACTCCGTCCTCCTCGTCGTCCCCCTCTGTGCTGAAGCGAGCAGTGAACTGCAAGCGCTCAGACACCGACTGGAGGAGGGAAAGCACAGAAGCCTGGTCAGAGTTGTCTTTGGAGACTCCTTCAGGATGGCTTTCTGGAGACACATCCGTGGACAGCAGATCTTCCTGGGAGCTGTCATCCTCGTAGATGGGAGACAGAGAGAAAGGATAAACTCTGTAGCGCTTGGCCTCCACACTCAGGAACGACTCCGAGCCTCGGCTCTCTGCTGCCTCGGTCACCTTGCTGTCCGGCCCATAGAGACAGGCTGACTCCTGCTTGCTCCTTGCTCTGTCACACCTTAGGTGATCTGTATTATCTGAAGGCAAATCAGAAGGAGAAAGAGAACCAGTTTGCATCTCATCAGTTGAGATAGATTTGTTCTCAGTCTGAAGAGAACCTTCATAAATGATGGTAAAAGAACTGTTTTCCCACTGTTCAATCAGTGGAGAAGAGGCCAAAAGTTCTGTTGGTTCCTTCATGTCATTGCTGCAGTCCAGGCCATTTTCTTCAAGCTGATCATTTCTCTCCATGTCTTGATCCTTCATTCGCGCCTGCTTCAGATTCTCATTATTTTGGGCAAAGACTGTGTTGAAGCAGTGTTTTCCTTCACTGCCCTCTCCAGGAACAGACAATTCAGGTACCACGGACTGTGTATCTAATCCAATATTAACCTCTGCTCTCTCACTTGCCCCTTCTGCTAGTTCCTCTTCACTCTCCACTGCCTTTGAATTTTGTAAGGTTGCTTTTACCTGTACAGGTACTTCCTCTGCAGCCTCTTTCCCCCAGTGTTCGTACAGACTGTCCTCTACATTCCTTTCCAGAGACATCTGAGGGCTGCTTTTATCTTTGGAGTCACTCTGCAGGCCAATACATTCTTCACCAGGCATAAAAGATGACAAATTAACATTTACAGCTGGCAGCAGTGTGCACTCTGGCATATCTGTATTATTGCATGAACCTTTTAACGGCAATGACAAAAGCATTTCTTCAGTCACAGTAGCGTCTCTACCAGTAAAATGTAAAGTTCCATCAGATTTTCTACTCACTGCTGATACTTTGCCACACGTTTCTGCTGCAGCCAGATGGTCGCACACCTTTCCATTGTGCCTCTCTTTTGCTAGCGTCAGAAGATCTGATTCTGGCCTTGCCAAACTGCCTGAGGGAAGAAATCCATTTGTTTGACAAATAATTGCATTATTTGGTATCTTTTCATCTCTTTGGGGCCAATCTATGCCATTTTCCATACAATTTGGAAGCAAAGTAAGACCTGAGCAATCTGACTTTTCACAGTTTACACTTACAGTCTTAGTTTCATCCATCTCTGCTGGTTCCTGTGTATTGGCAGGAAACCTCCTATCCAGATTTAAAGTCCTTGGCACTTCAGCCTCATGTTTAGGCTGAACCTTTCCAGGCGGCCTTTTCCTCTCAGTGCCTCGCTGCTGACTGGATGCCAGTTTTTGTATGGCTGAGTTAATGACCTCATCAACTGTTTCTTTTGCTTTTAGTGCTAGTGCCCTATGTAGGTCAATTTTATCAGGGATGCAAGAGAGCATCTTTTCGCCTTGATTATTTGTATCCAGTCTTCCATTTCCTGTACACGAAGATGACCCTCCTCCACCGGTCTCATTAAAACCTTTTAATGACTGCACAGCTGACTGGATTTCTCCTGCGGCCAGCTGTACACTTTCAGCCTTCTGATAATTTGCAATACCCATATTTATTAAACTATCCTTGCTCCCACAAAGCTGGCAGACACCAAAGCCTTCTTTTGCTATTATTTCTTCCATAGCCAAGTGTAAAACCGAGTCCACTATTTCTTCAGCTTTCTTCAACAAAACAGCAGCATCTGGGAAAGAAGAATGTTCTTGTCCCTTCACATCAGTATCTCCCCACCCTTCCCCAGAACAGAGCCCATCTGCCTGGGCAGGTGCAGCAGCTTTTTGGCCAAAAGGGGCTCCAAAGGCAGCAGAAGCACCAAGAATCACCTGTCCCACAGCATCCCTGCACACAGTCTCAGAACTGGCTGACTCAGATGCAGTTTCCAAAGATTTCAAAGGACAGGTGGGTGGTGGCATTGCCTCTGCCAGGACACTGCTGTCAGTCTGTTGTGTGGAGAAGGCCTCATCTGCCCCTGCACTAGCTGTGTGACTGTAAGAATTACTGTTCCCTTGAGCAGCACCGGACATCTCCAAGGCAGAAACAGGAAGGTTGGAGGCTTCTCTGGATACCAGAGGAGGAGGAGACATGGGCCTGGGGATGCAAACAGCCCCTGCATCTACACCATCAGCAGAGCTATCAAGCATAGGAGGAGTCATCTCAGGTTCCAGAGAACCTGCTGGGCACCAAGTTCTCAGGTCTCCTAAGCAAGGCAGCCCCTCAGTTGTCCTGTCCACAGGGATTATTCTCCTAGACTCTGCAGCTGGAAAAATTAAGCTGTCCTGCTCAGAAGCAGCAATCTGGCCATTTTCAGAGTTAGTTTTTCCTTGTTTGTCAGATGAAGAATCAATTGCTGTGGGTGATAGCCTAAGTTTATTGCTGTTTTCCTTCTTAGAAGAAAAATTAATACACCTATTTTCAGAAACAGGCTGAGATTCAGAAATCAACTCTACATTGTCTTTTTGACAGGTGAAAGCAGAATGGTTGGTCAAAGGCTTTCCTTCAGATCTCACGGCAGAATGAGAAACCATCACAGACATAGAGGTAGCCTCGTGGGTTAGAGGCGCTGTCAGCCCATCAAAATTAGTTTTCACACTTTGACACCCATTTACACACAGTGACACATTGGCAGGGTTTTCCACTGCCACCTCAGACAAAACCTTCACTGTTTCCTCACCCTCTGATTCCAGAGGAGGAAAACCAGTCTGCTGCGTGGAAGTATCCTTAGAATTCTCCACATGGATTAGCTTGTGACCATTTTGTACATGCACTGCTTTCCCTAACTCACTCAGTTTTTCATTACAAGTTCTCCTGCCCATGACTGTATCTTCATCATGTCCAATAGATGACACTGAAGTGGTTGGATTGCCTGTGGCCACACACCTTCCTCCTTTGGATTCCATGCTGAGTGAAGTAGGTATTTGTTCATTAAAAGGACAAAGAACAGTAGCAGGAAGGTTCTGTGGATCTTGCTCTCTTTCCACAGCTGTCACAATTTTCTGTGTATCACCATTCCTTGGATCACCATCTTTATTGGCACTCCTGGTGGGCTGATCTGCTTGCTGCTGAAATGTAGTGGTACTGAAATGAAGCCTCTGGACATCCAATGTTCGCTCAGAGCAATTATCCACTTGATGATTACAGCAAAATTCTCCCTTCCCCACCTGCAGTTCTTCATTAACTGTCTTGCTTCTTGACTTGGGTGAATGTAAACAATCATCCTGTATTTCTTTTGGAGACTCCTTAGCTGCTTTATTACAATAATTTTCTTTATCAAAGTTAGAAGTGGCATTTCTGCCTGTCTGAAATGGAGTTCCTGCTTCTCCCAGCAGTCCATCTTCTTTTCCAACCAAATTGTTCGCAGAACTGGCTGTAAGGGAATGAGTACTCTGGGAAGAAGAATTAGTTAGGATCCCACTGTTTCTACTACTAAATGGCAATAATGAATCTAGTGAATACGTCCTTTTAACTTTCGTTGCAGCTAAAGCAGGTGTATGTCTTAAGTCTAACTCATGACACGATTCAGTGGATGAAGTTGCAGCCTTTGCAGCTCTTTCACGTTTACTTCTGCCCGAGCACTGCTGAGCTTTACCAGACTGTTTGCTTCCCGCTCTGACTGCAGAAGAATTTAATGTGCCATCGTTTTGGTGATCTTTACCCTCATCTCTTCCATTTTCTTCTGTTAGGCACCCTGATTTCACAGACAGAGCTGTTTGGACTTCTCCATTTTCTTTGACTGTTGAAGCATTTCTGTTCTCAGGACTTTTTTCTCCTTTCCCAGTTTCTGACTGACTCTTCAGGAGCTGCCTGATCCTTGCAGAACCCCGATATGTTGCGTACGTGACTGCGGGTGCTTCTGGCTTCCGTCGTGTCTGCCTGGAACAAGCATCATCAATATCAGCAAGGACAGACAATAAATTCCTGGTATCACAACTAAGCTTAGCACTAGCTGTAGATGATGTAAAATACTGTATTCCTCCACAGGTAAGCACAAACTGCAGATTGCACCCAACGTTATTTTCCTCCTTCTGCTAAATACAGGTTTGTGAGACAGATGATATGGACACCACCTTTTACCAAAAAAGCCAACTCAAACTATATAAGCAAAAAAGTCGATGTTGCCATAACCAACTTCCATTGTTTATTTTCTACCAGACAAAGGAATTCCTATTGACAAGTGTCACTGCAAGGCAACGTTTGCAGTGACAAAAATAATCATCCTGTTTTGAAGATGTTACATCCTACTAAAGCAGGCTTGTACATTAAAACTGAAGAAAATTTACTGCACTAATGCTCATTAAAATATTGAATTAAAATTTTAACTTTTACCCAGTATCTCAATGTACTGTTAAGGAACAGGATGAGGAGAAACAAAACATGTGGGGGAAAAAAGAAAGTATGTAACAGGGGATGCTTTTTTGAACCACAGGGTGGTAAGGAAAGAGATTGAATGGAGAATGGGTAAGAATGAAGACTGTTGGAATGCTGGAGGGAATACCAAAATGGGATGACTAGAAATGTGACAAGGAATTGGTAGACCTAGCCATTCCTTAGTTTTAAATTTAGCAGCAAAAAATAGTGAATGTAAAAATTAAGAAATGAAAGAACCACTACAGAAGAACTGTGATCCTGTTCCTTCACTGCTCTTTCTGATAATACTAAGAATAAATTCAAAGCCTGTCACTTTCAGTTTTGTGCAGAAGCAGTTTTTCTTCTTTCTTGAAACTAGGAGACATCATAAATACTCACCTTTCTTTCAAGAGCTCCTCTCTTTCCCCCCTATTTTTCTGCCTGTTAAAGAATTCTTGCAAAAATCAGTCACTGTCAGCTTTTCCACTCTTCACCTTAAGACCAAGTAGGTGCTCAGACTAGCCTTAAACTCCCTTCTGCCTCAGCCTCCACGTAAACTGAGAAGAAGCCCTTTCAGAGTCTGCCCTGTATCTGCTAACCCAGTGAATGGCTGGAACCGGCCACTCAGCTGTCTGGAAAATTGTCATACTCACTTCAGAAGAATTTCTTGGGCAAAAATAACAACAAGAAAAAAGGTGTTGGCTAAGATTTTGATTTCTAATATAAAAGCATTGCAAGATATAAAAATAGCTTAATAGCTTCTAAAAGCTCTTTGCACCTTCTCCCATTAGTTCAATTTGTTGAGAAGTTGTTACAGCTCTAGACTTGAGAACAAATAATTTAAGTGAGAAATAGAAAATAAATTTACGAAGGAAAGTGAAACATTTCAGTATCGTTGAGTAACTGCAACTTCAAATCTTGTCTGTATGGCTTCTGAGTATATATTGTCTCAAAAGATCCATAAGAATATAAAAATGGAGTGGATTCACCAATATAAAAATAGAAGCTCTTTTCTGGCAAGATTTTAGAGGCCAAGATTCTCACTTCAATATCAATTTTATTCTGAAGAGGGAACTTAACAAGTAAAAAATACATGCAGAGTACAAGTGAACTAAATGTGAAATTATTCATGTTCATAAACATCAAAAGAGAGATATAAACAGTCATTTATATGCACGTTTTACATTGTCAGGTACTTTTAGGCTAATGCCAAAATACATTAATATGGGAATTTAAACTTTGTGAGAACTTGAGAATTAAGTTTGTATTGGGATTCAATTCACTGTCATATCTGATGGAGGCTACAGCAGAATCTCAATATAGGGTTTGTTGGCCAGGTATATTAAGTCACAGAGGAAACAGGAAGTCCTGTATAAATAGCACATCTCCCAGCTTGCCGAGTTAGATGCCTACATTTAGTCTTCTATAGCACCAGTTTGGCTTCCAGAGATACCAGCAGTGGTAGCTGCTAAACATCACACACTCCATTTGTTAAAATGGGTGACTTGAGGATTCACAGCCCTTCAAAGAAACATAAATATTTCTGAGTGAAAAAAACCAAAACACAGTGGGGGAAAAGGGTACAAAAAAAAATATCACCATTATTTTCCACAGAACACTTTCTTCTAATATATTCTAAAACTCCAGAGATCCTAAAAATCTCTGGAGGGGAAGGATCTGTTGTGTTCTGGAGTGCAGTATACTTACTCAGCATCAGTCATAGTCATACTAAAAATAAGTCTTAAGAATGTAAGGCTTGATCATGCTCTTATTCAGAATTAACCTTACTGAGTAACCTTTCCTGCTTTAAATAATCACTATTAAGCTTTTACAAACTCCAGCAGCTCCTCTATACTTTGGCCAACCTCAAAAATGAAAGCTGTCCCACAAGTGCCCTGAATCCAGATGAAATTTCTTTTAAGAAAACAAGCAGAACACATATTGGCACCATTTCTCAAAAGAAAAAACTTTTATGGGTTCTTGAACAGATCAACTGCAATGATGTATGTTTGAAGTGAGCATTTAAATGGTATTGCAAGATGCCAAACACTCATTTCCACCAAAACCAAGGCATGACTTTGAATAACCAGCTTGCCAAGAATTAGTTTTACTGAGTGTCTTTCATTTTGTGGTTGATACTTTTGTGTGATATGCAGCAGGGAGAATTCAGATTTATGTACAAACGTGTGGTGAGAACCAGGACTCCAGAAGAAACCCGGGACATGTCTTTCCATTTGTCTCCCATAACCAACTTTGCCTTCGAATTTTTCATGTGAACCCAGCAGCTCTGAAACCCAGATGTGGGATGAATAGGTAAATTTTACAGAAGGGATGCCAAGGAGAACCCAGCATGATTTGGTTCCATATCTACACTGACTTGAGCCACAGATCCCCCCAAATCATTATTTATTAAAGATGGTCAGGCAAGAAAAAAAATGTACTCAGAAGCTTCTTTTTTGCCTATGTGGCGACCTTTATAATTTCTCCCAATTCACTTTGCTCTCTGTTTGTCTTCTGAGGGAATTTTACGCTCCGATTGATCAATCTGAAGTCTGAGCAAGACTCCAAGCCATTTGCCCTTTGGAGAATTGTGCACAAACCCAATCCTGAGCAGCACTGGCTCCAGCTCTGCTTCAGCTGCAGAGCCTCAGCCTGTGCTAGTGTCTCCCAACACACAGCTCTGCTCTCCTGCAGGCTTCACTCTACCAAGACTTTTATCAGTGAGCTCTATTTTCAACCAGAACCAACCTTTCCTCCACAGACAAGGCAACTTCACGGTCTCTGACCTTTGGTAAAGAATTTGCTGCTCAGCATATCATAAAAAATTTTGCCATCAGACCTTTTAGTCCTAATGCATTTCCTTTTAGAAGCATATTCATTCTGAATGCTCCCATGCAACAACAAGACATTTAATAAATGAAAACCCATGTTCCTGTGCAGCACCAGCAACTCAGCTGTAAGTCTTATGAAACAAATTTAGAAGCAGGCTGTGCCACAAAAAAAAAAACTTCTGAAAGTGTCGCTAGAGACTTGTTTTATTTCTGATCACTGAAAGAATATGTCAGTTCAGAACTTACCTTAAAAACTCTTTGCAAATGTTTTTTTTCAGCTCATGTGAGGATGCAGATGAAAGCCTGATTATACAAAGAACCCAGTGTGCATTCTATCACATATTTCAAATACTAGGAGATTCCTTCTTTCCTGTCCTCACAGGAAGCTATTCAATTCCCTAAAAAGCCTCAAATCACTTTCACAAAAGACTTTGACAGCAACAAGAGAGGATGTCAACATGAGTTACATTAAATTTGTCAAAAGTAGGTGCTTGTAGATATTTCTTCTATTGTGAAAAAGATCTAAGAAGTTAAAGGGGGACTAACTCAAGGAGCAGAGGGGAACATGTTCTGACATCTTCTATGACAGACATCTTGTGTAACTCGCCCAAGTGGCAGCGGTTATAAAACAGTGTTGTTGATTTGGGAGGCCTGAAGCAGGAGGAAACCTGCTGCCTTGAATGCCTCATTCCAGTGCACCCGTAAAGAACACGTTGCTTGCATTTTTTCAAGTGCATGCCATCGAGATGGCAGTCCCCTCCAACCCTGTTTGCACCATACAGCAATGCAGGAAGCAGACAGCCCTATACATTTTCCAAAAGGTGGAAGAACACCACAGAGCTTGATAGAGCATCTCAGGCCCCCAGCAGCCCAGCTCATTTGCACAGCAGGGCACTGCTGCCCAGCCTGCTTCTGCAGCATGTGCCACCTGCCTCTCCCAAAACACAGCATGCAAATTTTTCCCCTCATATCTCACTCTTCCAGATATTTTCTCCCCAGCTCAGCAGTCTCCTGCTTTTACAAGCATATCCATGCCTGTTTTCCCCAGTCTCTTCTCAAAGACCCCACAGAGGGAGCGACCAGAGAGATCTACAGGCCGAAAACCACTGATCTAGATCAGTGTGACTCTTGTGGTTCCTGTCTACCCCTCTCTGACCATCTTAAAAATACACTGTTGTTTATTTAAATTTTTTTCCACTTAGCTTTTAGTCCACTGTATACTTAACTGACAACTTTTTACAAAATTATTTTAAGGTACTTCATCTGGAAATAACTGTCTTAAAGCCACTTTGAAAAACCTTCTGGTGGAATCCAGCTTAGCCAGCCAGCTGGTTTCTATGCTATTCATAAATGGGATAAATGAAAGACTTGCTGGAAAAAAGACACTGTGGGCTAACTGAATAGTTGCCATATACAACTTAGATGAAAGAAAACAATTTTTTAGCCGGAGGGGATAGCTCCATGACTTAAATCTGCAGTCTGAAATACTTAAGTGTCCTGGGACGTCACAATGTATATTTGAAAAGGTCAAAAGTTTGGCTGAACGAAGTGATTTACACACAGTTGATTCTGCAGGAAATTTCAAAGTAATGTTCCATAAGGGCAATTAAGAGTCAATGACAATTTTAATAAAAGCAAACGCAGTCTCTGTGACCTTGGAAGGAATGTTTTTCCTTCCCCTTGCCCTTTAGGGTAGTACTTCTTGATTATCTCCCACATCTGGGAAAACCTATTCCTTGAGCCTGAAGGAAGAGAGCACACATCAAGGCTAACCCAGAACACCAGAGGCTGTAAGACCAAGACCAGCACAGAGGGCCTGGGATCACTCCTGGCTCTTCCTTGCCATATTTCCCCAGTACCTGGCAGCAGCCAGCCTTCCTACCCCATACTTGCGGGAAGTGTCCCCACCTGCTGCCCCTCCCTTTTCCTCTGTCACACTCAGGGATTCAGGTGCTCAGGACTTGCCCCTCCCAGGGAGCAGGGACAAGCACAGCCTGTGCTGCTTCTCTCAGAGAGTGCAAGAGCTGGGGACAGCAGTAAGGTCTCCCCTTAGCTTCTCATCTTTAGGCTGAAGAAAGCCACTCCTCTCGGCCTCTTCTGAGATGTAGTGAAGAATCAAAGCCAGGGCATTCCTTTACTCTCTTCAACCAAGAGTGTAGCTTCAGGTGTGGTAGGGAAAGCAAAGGGTTTGACTCACCTGAATACAATGCACAGCTGAACAACCCTACTGAAAAAAAAAAGTTCAGTGGAGAAAACAATCCAGTGAATTAATTTTTGACTTAATTTATTTAGCTCAATTTTGAATCATGCATCTGTTAAGAATTAGTCTTAAAATATAAAGTTTCATTCTTCAGAAACACAAAAATCTCTGCCTTGGCCTTTGGACCACATCCCATCCCTGGGTAGGCACCCCTCTCTGGCAGGCAGAGAAATGCTTTGGGGTCTGCATTTCTCCTACAGCACAGCCCTGAGTGTGACCACCCTCCCCAGCTCACCCAGGGAACCAGGGCAGGATGATCCTGCTCCTTCCCTGGGACAGAGCCTTCTAATTTTGGGTGGTCTTCAGCTGCCCACATAGTTTATGTCCCTCCCAAGCGGCAGCAGGTCACTCTCAGCAGTGACTCTCTGTCGACCTGAGCACCAGCAACTGAACAACACTGCATTTCCTTGGCTAGAAATCCACCAAAATATCAACAAATCAACACCAATAAATGCAGGAGCAGCAGCTTCCCCACTCCCCTAAACTATTCCTCAGGAATTACCTGGTGAGCCTACTGCTTGGAATTAAGTGATTGATTTCCATTCATTTACTCTTGATTTTCTGCCAAAGGCATCTATAGGGTAAGATGAATGTTGCTGCTACTGGCTGAAATCAAAACCACAATACACAACAATCCACCAGACAAATTAAGGGCTATGTTTTGTTATCACCACAAGCCTGCCTCTGACAAGCAACACAAAGGAGAATTACAAGTTCTGAAACAAACCTATTAACCAGAATTATGTAAACCTGAAGGATTTTATCAGATGTATTTCTATGGGAGCAAAATAAAAGGGCAGGATTTGCTGACAGTACCAAGGTGGGAAATACTAATTGCTAATACTAATATACATCAATTAGATGTATAGCAACAGGTTTATTAGACTTTAAAAAAAATAATAAACAAAACCATTCCTTCACAGAACCCAATAATGTATAACACAGTAGAACTGTAAATGGACTGAAATTTCTTTCTTCTTAGGGCTACCTCCCTTCTGAATGAAATTGCTTGTAATGCTCTCACTAAATTATTCCTAGTACCTGGCTCTTAGCAGGGTGTGAAATGTAAACATATATTTTGAGCATCTGCTTTTGAAATCACCCCCTCTCCCTTTCCTACCTACAGTTAGAAAATCCTTGCAGTTGTGCGGTCCAGAGTTCTTTCTCACATCCAAATCAACAAGGTTCACAACAGAAGGAAGATGACAGGATCTTAAAATACTTCGTTGAACTGGGGTATTAGTGTCTTAACCAGGATTACTTCATCAAAACATTCAGAGTAGGTACAATTTTGATTTTTGCCTCTTCAGCCATGTTCAGCAATGCACTAAGGTTCCTCCTTGCTGAACTCCAGAACAAGCTGTGCAGTTTCACAAGCACTATTGTCCTGCACACCACTATTTGCAACATCCACTTATTGTTACTGGATATTTAAAAAAAAAAAATCTGCTGGAAGATAGACAAATGGCAAGCAGTCAATAGAACAGATCTGGGTCATCAGTCTTTGGGGCAGGGGGAAAGGAAAAAGTTTTGTCCTCAGTCACCTGCACAAATACCCCTTACCACCACTGGTGTTCTTGAGAAGATGGCAGGTATGCACTGCAGGAAGCCCATTCTCAATTTTGAAGCCAAATCATTGCTTTTTAGTGACAGGCAATACACGTGTGAGGGAATGAATTTTACATTATAGGAGAGAAAGATTATGGGGCAAATCTGTGTTTTACATTTGTCACCTACTTCATGAAATAGTCATCTCTGTCCTGCAGACTTTCAGCAATGAGAAATGAGGTGAAGTGCACCCCCACTGTTCCATGGTTTTAATTTTGGGTCATATTTCTTCAGTTTTTCTACACTAAGTAGCAAACACCCTACTCTGCAGTTGCTTGCTCCACTTCACTTTGCTTCTTCAGGGCAAAGAAACCTCTAACCATCCCAGAGAAATGGAAGACTGAGGGATGCAATAACTGAAGACTTAGCCCAACTCTCCTCACCCATCTTCTGTGCTGTAATTACTGTCCACAGTAATTGTCTTCTAGAGACTTTGCCAAATTTGTCACGGTTTTGCCTTCTATGCTCCTCCTTTACCACTTGCCACTGTTGAGATTAAAGGAGCAAAAGCCTTTGAGGTACAAATTACCTCTGAGCCAACCAGCCAGGGTGATGGAGGAGCAATGTGACCTACACATTTTGTCCCTCACAAACATGTACTCCACAGACTGAGCTCATGAATTCCACTTTCCCTGGCTCAAGGCCTGGAAACTTGAGCCTTTCCTAAGTGCCAGACCTCCCACGGAGGGCAAAATTAACCTCAGTTTACAGGTCAGAGCACTCTGATATCCTTGTATTTCACAAAATATTGCTTTAAGGATATGAGCAGAATGAGGTTTTCTGAGTAGAGGCATCTGAGACCATTTCGTAGGTTTTTAAAATCTGAAAGGTTGTTTGGTTTAGGCTTTCTTTTTCAAACCACTCTAATGGGGATTATGCAATCTAACAACCATCCCTCTTCCACTTATCACTGCAACCTCCTCACGAGCCACAGACAGTCCCTAACACAGTATTTCACTGTAGTTTAGAATTAACAAATTCATTTACATCTTCATCAGGACAAAGGAAACGGCTGTAAGATTAATAATGCAGTGGTCACAAGGATGTGTAAAGCCCTTTGCTACATCCTGCCTCTACAGGAAATGCTAAAATTGCAGTTTAATGCAACAATCAATGGAATCAATACCTTTGACTTCATATGGCTCACTAGCACGTCTCATATGACTTTTAGGACTTAACTCACTTTTAGGTTCACATCATCTTTGCTCTTCATGGTTTCCACACCTTCCTGTTGCTTCGTGCTACGTCTTTACCCCTTCTCCTCTTCATTTCTCATGTGCTTGTAGCATCCACTTCCAACGAGACTCTTTAGCCAACTGGCAGCAACCAGCAGCATTTTTAGAGTTTAGCTATGCTAATTGAATCCCAGCTAGTTAATATTTAGTGAAAAACCCAGCTAGTACTGGAAAGAATAAACTACTCTACATCCTTTAAACTTTTATAAACTAAAAGAGAACAAACCCAGCATAACCACTTACATAAAAGGAAAAAAAAAGTTATCCTTGATTCAAACTTTTTAGAAAGGTAAACAATGCAAGCCTCTGCTTCCCCACAGTCATTCCAATTTTTCTTTACTAATTGCTTCAGAAGAGCAGTTCACATTGTGTGGTCAGGCAGAGAAAAACATAATTAAAGTTACACAGAGATTGTCTAACTTGTTAGTATCCCAAGCCAAAAGGGCAGAATGTAGACTGTACTTTTGAGAATCAGCTTAAAAGGAGATAGATTGGTTTAATGTTTGCCCTAATTTACAACAGCTACAATGAAAAAAACCCCCTGATTTTCCTTCCATTTAAAAAAGTTATTTTCTATGGAAAAACTTCATTCTGTATATAGACCAACTCACCCTTACCTCCAAACTAGCAACACATGTTCTTGCATGTTTGCCTGGCCATGAGACATGTGAACTGTACTGAAAAAAATCTACACTGCTTTGCAAAGATTATCCAACAACGCAGGACAATGTCAAAGGATGGTCAATTGAACAATCCAGCTGTAACTCTGATGTCAGGAAAACAAAAATAACTCAAAATTTTTTGCACAGAGCAAAGAGGTCACTTCAGTGAGTTAACACCCACACTTTCCAAACTCTGCCAACTTTTAACTTTTATTAATGCCTTGTTTTATCAATCTACATTTTTATGAAGAATTCACAAGAAGGAAAAGGGGAACGAGATCCATCTTACCCCGTAAATTGTGCATACAGAGTGAAGGATACTCTACAGAAACAGCAAAGAGCAGCAAGAGACTGATCCAGCAACCCAGCCTGTCCAACAGGTTTTAGGGAACACAGTTTGCTCAGGATCTAGACTGAATAACAGCACGCTCCAGGGCCTCTCCAGAGCACAGCTAAGGGGAGGAGAACTTTTCTCCTGCATTGATCAAAGCAGTGGTGGTGCTGAGCTGCAGTTTGCAAAATGCACAGTCAGATGTGTGATACCATGATAAGAGTCTGTGATAAAAGCCAGTCGACCACGTCACAGACCAAACCAGAGTGTTCACAACCATTGTTACTATTAATTACTGTATTTTGGAGGTGGAAATACAGTTTTAACTTCACCTAAATAGGTATCACATCACCTATTCATATCCTGACCAGCCACTGCATTTATAACATAAAGCTTCAAATCATTATTCTGCCAAATAAAAGGTAAGGGCAGAGTGCTGGAGACATCCCCAGTCTGGAAGTGGAATTCAATAAGCAGCTATTTTGGGTGTCTCTGACCTCCGACATGGAGATGAAACACTTCACATGCCACCAATAAATAGACTGAGCACAACTCAAATGAGTTTAAAAACCTTAAAAGAAAAAAAGGTGTTTCTTCTCAGCCCATCCTCCCATTCTGCAGTGCAATCAGGAGCAATGTGATAGAGACTAATTGCTTAACCCCAACCACTACTTTCTGCTTAAATTTGAAATAAATATTGAAAGCTTGAGTAATCACTTGCAGATCCACTGCCCACAAACAAGTCCATGTTCTACACACCTATCAAAAATTGGACAGGTACCACAGGCATACATTCATACACTCCAAATCTATGCTGTGCTGACCCACATGTAGCCAAAGTTCCAACATAACTGCAACAAATGTTTTTGGAAAATGAATACCTATATTTATGACAGTCAGAAAAGGTTTTGTAGCTGACCACAACCAGTGCTTTAACTTTTCTGCTCTCATACACACAATTGTGCTCTTGCCACCACTTTAAAAAAAATAGATATAAAAAAAAATTTCAGGACTGTAAAGAATGCTCCATATTTGGGCTAATTGAAATTGAGTGCTTTACATAACCTTCTTTACATCACAGGAAAACCCCAAAGAACTAAGGGGAAAAAAAACCCATATAAGCAAAAATCACCCAGTCAAATAAACTAGGAAAAATAATTTAAAAGTAAGAAACTTTACTTGCAGAAGTAAAACTTTTGAACTGCTGAGATATAAAAAGAAAAAACATTCAAGCCTTTATATAGGCCACAATATGGATGGAAATAAGCTCTTTACATTTCTTTTTTTTTTTCTTAACACATTTGTAAATGCCACATCTAGTCAGGAGACTTCTAAATAACTTCTTTAAGTTATATTTTGTTGCAGTTGACTTCTCCCCTCTTCATTTATCTAGGGCAGTTGCTGACAGAGTTTTGCACAAGTCAAGCCAGGGACTCTCCAACCACCCTTAGAAACGACAGACATTTGTCCTACACTCGGCAGAACTTGATCAGCATAGCTCTGTTCATACACGCACACAAACATCAACATATTTAACAAGAAACTATAAAACTTACTTTTCTGTATCTGAGGATTGTTTCCAGCCTCCTTGAAGATCCCGTGCGATATCCTTTCCAGTATTATTTAAGATGGCATCGTCTTTATTTACAGAATCCTCTTTTTTTCTAGCTGTGGGCTCTTCAATTTTCTGATGCTTTGGCTGCATGTCCTTTGGAAGGGTATTTGTGCTCTGTAAATCCTTTTCACATCTGCTGGGTTCATCTTGGAAGGTAGAGGGTTTCGATTCTACCAAAGAAGATTTCGTTGCAATATTAAATAAGCTTCCAAGGAAATGAAAAAAGCCTTCTCGGGGTTGCTTGTCTTTATCTGCTGTTTTGATTCCAGGAGTCAAACTAGGAAGGCTATTAGCCTTTTTCAGTTCCTCCTGGATTTCAGACTTGCTAAGTTCTTCCGTGGAATGGTTCTTCTCTTCATTTTGACAAGCCTAAGATAAATAGAAAAAGCACATTAAGATGACGTTTCCCATCATTTTCACACATTCCCAAATTCCTTGATTTTAATTTGCACCTATGCACTGTATTCTTTTCAGGAGAGCTGCCATTTAAAAATGTTAAAGCCCACCGCTTGCTGTCTTCTCTTTTTGTACTAAAGAGGTCCCTATTCTACAAAAATAAAAAGGACTAACACAGGCTAGAAAATTCCCAAAGCAGCTGCAGTGGAAAAAAATACAGGACAGATGGCAACAATTGCTTCAACTGGCATAAAAAACACGAGGAAGAAGCAAGGAACAGTTATTTCACACTTCAGACTAATCCCCTCAGAGAGCACAGTTTCACAAACTTCCATGTGCTTGTGAGAAGAACAGTTTCAGCTTGCAGTCTAGGCAAGAACACCACAGCCAAACACAAACACACCACAGCCCCCTGCACTTCTGAAAAACCGAGGAGAATCAAGAACACAATTGGGATAAAACAAACTCAGCTCGCATCCCAGAGGTGAATCCTACCTGCTGTCCTCAGCAACCTGATGCTGCACCCTTTGGCCAGCTCTCCTCCTTCAACTACACAGCTCTGTTTCCATACAGATTTGTTGCCTTCCCCAGTCTCCAGCACTCGAATTGCCTGGTTTTCCACACAGCCAAAGTCCTACAGAGCACCACCCCTGCACCTCTGACCTTCTGAACCACCTATCAGCCCTATCAGTGAGCAGAAATGAATGAGCACCAAGGCAGGGCTTCACCTCATTCTAACCACACGTTCATTTCCTCCCTCAACTCAGCTGAGCATCTACACCCAGAGGCAAGGCAAGCTCTATTCCTCACCAATTTATGCCCCTGAATTTCCTCTGTGTCAGCTCCTCTCACAGATCCAAGGAGTGCTGTCCAAGATCACCTTACTTCCGTCAAGACCATCTGCCCAAAAGGATGATGCAGCTTCACTGGAAGGCTTCACAAACGCTACATGTAACCACATTTTCAGTTCCCCAGTCTGCAAATATTTTTTCCCTGGACTAAAGTTTTCTGGGAAGCACCTCCCCCCCCATCCCCACCCTTTGTAGTGGGTGCCATAGGCTATCACTGCCTATTTTATCTTTACAGTACAACCCTTGTAAATTCAATTCCTGATTCAACCCAACAGATTAAAGTTACCCCAGCTTTTCTTAGATGAAATCTATCCTGCTCAACAGGAGTGTGAAAGAACAAAAAGTCCTATGCAAATTTTAGTTGTCAACTATACATTTGGATACGAATAATTGTTTCAAATTGGGCAACACCTACTCATCCAATCTACACAGAAAGCTACTATTTCTACTAGGTGACCAATCCTACTTCCCCTTGAACTGATCTTAAATAAGACAGCAGGCTTATTTGTTAATAGGCCATCTAGGACCATGTTAATGATGAAAAAAATGTTTTCATGAACTCAGCTTCATCCTTGGGGAACAGCAATTTCTTATGAAATTTCAAGATACATTTAGTGATACTGGAGCAGTGGTCTTTAAATCAAATGGTCAAGCAATGCTTTTTCACCTTTTAAATACAGAGCAGATGCGATTGCTTAATATTAAAAGATGCATGGGTTGAAAATGGAATTGTCTATGTGAGGATAGAAATTGAGCAGCACTAATTTGTCCTTGAGAAATCCACACATCCCCATTTCCTTCGTACAGGCAAGGTACTTGTACAACCACACTGAACTTCTAAAGCAAACGTTTAAAACTGGACCAAGACAAACTCTGGCCTTTTTTCATCCCACCTGTGACAAACCCCACCTGCTCCCCCACAAACTGCACTGACCAACAGCTGATGCATCACAAAGGGGTATGGTCACCCCTGGGTATCAGAGATTTACCACTTTACATGTCAACTCTACCCAAATCCATCCCTGGAAATGAAGATACCAACAGTGCAGCTTGCAGATGTGCCACAGCTCCGGCTGCTGCTGGCTTCAGTATTAGAAGTGTAACACATGAGCCTGGAATGAATCCCTTGAATAATTAACTTTATCTCACAGGAACTGAGTACTTTACATAAGGAAATACAAAACAGAAACAAGAAAACAAAACAATTTCTAAAATTTGATAAGTGAATGATTCACCATGTCAGCTTCAAAGTTCTACTGTCATAGTTTCTCCCTTCACTTTGACTAACACCTTACAATTGTTCAATACCAGATTTTAATTCAAGTTTAAGTGAAGGAGGGCATTTCTCCCTTGTTTTGTGATTCATACCATTCACTCAGATTTATCTGATCTAAAAGAGTATTTCAGCGCAGGAAATGCACACAAATCTTATTCTTTTCTCTGCATATATAACCCTTTCAAGCTATAAACATTCATATTAACTATTACAGTATCTATGAAGTTAACAACTAAATGCATTAACTATAAAAGAAATAGTTACATTAAAAACTTGACAACAATTTAGTCTTATAGGTGTTTTTGTTTGTTGTTTTGTTTGGGGGGGGTTTTGCCCATTTTTTAAAACCATTTGTATTCAGGAACTAGTGGAGGTCTTTTTTTTCCAATTAGGAACTGAGACTTCAAATAAATTTCTACGAAACTCTTCTCCGAGCAGCTCTGAGACATAACGCTTGTAAAGACTGTGCTGCTTATTTGTGAGCATAATTTATGCCCTGCTTGAAAAGCTGTTTTGTAGTCTCTGCTTCCAGAAACAGAAATCTATTTAGACTTTCCTTCCTCTTTAATCTTCCTTTCTTTACTTAACTTTTGGTAAATCAAAGAACAGGAAGTTTTAATATGAAAGGGTCCTTCCATACCTTTAACCATTAATAGTGTCTTGCATGAAAAAAAGCCAGAGAGAACATTTATGCTGTGCTTATTTGAAGATATATGTGGATATTAAGTCCTAACACAGAAACTATGCAAATCCTTCTTCTCTTCAATATAATCAATCCTACTCTCCATATATTCTCCCTCCTGCTCCACTTTGCTGTAACAGACAGCTTGAGCTATTGGTATTTTATCATTTGCACACAAAATCTCAATTCAAAGCCTAAAGCACTGTTTAGGCATTACACAAACAGCACTGCTCCTGCTGCAGATTTTGAAGTTTGTATTTTAAGATGGTACCATATTCAAATTACTGAGATGAAAGCACATGATTTTACTTTACTAAAGCCAGTAAGCCTCTAGCACAGCAGGAGCCTTCAGGCACAAGTGTCTGATGAACACACAGCACAGTGGCAATTCCATGAGCCAGTATCACAGAAACTTTCACTTATCATTCCCCATGCCTCTCTCCCAGTCTGTCTCTGACAGAAGCCCCCAAAAAACACTTAGGGAAAAAAAAAAAAGCAACGGCATAGGGTGTATAAAGTAATCCTTTCCCTGGTATGTCCCATCAGTTTTCAACAGTCAGGGCCTTTAACTGACCTTGACAGTGCATTTGATTCTGTGTCACAATTAAGCTTGAGCAGTTTGATATTCACAACACTGAAGGAATACCAGTGACTTGTTTTAGCTACACTTCATGTCATCAGTAAAAGAAAAATAAATTTTAAAAGTCCTCTTGCAGTGTCACAGCAGTCTGAATAGTGTCTCAGGCTTAGTTACAGTAGTTTCTGGATGGAAACCTACCTGCCAAATCCCCTTTGAGATCCTGGCTGATGCAAGGAAAAAAATTTTCCTGCTGTAGCGTTGCCTTTCTGCTCCTCTTGTAATGAACTGCCATCAGTCTTCCCCTTGCCTCCCCTTTCCCACTCTCCGTGAGCTTTCCTGCTTGTGACATGCTTCATGAAGCTTTAATTAGCTTTTAGTCCTTTGGCAGCTCGTTCCTCCGAGTTTCACTGGGCGAGCCCTGGGTAACCTGGCCTGACCTTGCAGCTGAACTGAGGCTGGACTGGATGACATTCTGGGGTCCCTTCAACCTGAATTATCCTATGGGCCTGTGCCCTCACATGCAGCAAGGCTGGTGCGGAGGGGAAGCTCGGCAGAGTGTGACCCAGGATTACGCCTTCAATCAGCTGACTGAGGAGACTGCAGTGGTAAGTGACACCGTGTCTGGGCACTGTGCTCCCACTCTGCTGCACAGAAGCCTGCCAGCTGGGACTCACAGACAAGCCCACGGTGCCACGTCTCAGGCAGGATTCTTATCTCATCTAATTTATTCAGTGGCAGCCGAGGTGTGCTTTCCAGGCTGTAATCCACTCCTGGCTGCAGCACAGACATACGCCCTCGGCCTAATTGCACCTTGGCAGGCAGGCTCGGGGCTCGCCACCAGTGCGAACAATCCCCCGAGGTGGCACACCAGCACCCTGAGGAGGGACTGCTTCGCCAGGCTTGCCTCGGTTTTCCTCACCTCCCGCACCAGGAGGGAACAGCCACCCTTGTAACCACCCTTGAAACCACCTTTTCTCAGCAGCTGGGCAGCTGAAGTTTGAATTGCCAGAGGTTCTCAGTCAGCAAGGGCTACGTCCGACTGCCAAAAACACAACCTCTTTTATTGCCCTAACGAGCGAAATGAAAACATTAACAGCATTAAAGCACAGATCTCCATGAACAAAGCATTAGCTTCCAGCCACGACTGCCAGACATTTTGGATTTCCCTCCCCATGAATGAATGCTCATTACGAAGCAGAAACTCCAGACAGCCACGCAGGGACCTCTCAGGCCGCCTGTCCTGCTGCACTGGGAGCTGCTGCTGGAGAACACTCCGCCTCCTGCACACACACACTTCTACCACCTCAGCTCTCCTGTACTCGTGAGAGAAGATGGCTTGCCATCAGAAATTCAGGATCATCACTAATTCACCCCAGGGACTTTCAGCAAGTCATTTAACCTCAACACCCCGATTTACTCATCTGAGAAGTGGCCACGGCACTACTCCTGAATTTCCGTCTGCTGGCATTTAGGAATCATTTAACAGCTTCAGGCTGAAGTGCCGGGTGCACAAAGTAGCCCATTTAGGCACTGCCACTTATAGCACAGGAAAATTAATCTCCTTCCTAGCCTTAGCTTTGACCTTTCAACATAACTGAGATGGCTGCATTTCATTTAACAATTACGAGCATCCCATTCAAGCTGAACACTGACAGAGTGTGTAAATTTTGTGTGCTAAGCGAAATCCACAGTGACATAGCTGGGGCTGGTGGCAGGCTAGTTCATCCCCACTGTGAGTCAGTAATGCAGGTTTTTCAGCAGATTTTCTTTCTCCGGGAGGTTAAAGCACCTTCGGTGTAATCTCCCACTTGTTTGCAGTGAGTGGGACATACTGAGGTGCCTTAAATACATATGTGAAGTAAGTTTTTGCTTTTTCAAGCACTGTGAGGAATATCTTTTAGGCTTTTGCAACCAACAGGAGGCAATTCAAATTGAAACCTAATGAAAAACTGTTAGACACAGCGAGACAGATTAGGAACAAGACTTGTCGAAGGAACCTAGAAACTAAAAAATTCAGGCAAAAGTACTATTAGACAGTGCAATACACAATAAGAACCCCTAAAAGTCCACTGCTGCTAGTGTTCATGAGACAAATTGATTTAAACAATACACGGTTAAAGCAGGTTTTTCCTATTTAAGCCAGTAATTAGAGTGGTGGTGCAGAAGATGTAAGGAAGGCCCACCATTGCGAAAAACTGGTTAGTCTTGACTAAAAAGTACCTTTTAACTAATGAGAAAAAGCAAAAAAACCCCAAGCTGAACAAAGAATGACTTAGGGGTTTAGGGGAATTTAAGTTAAAGGTGAACTCAGTATCTCTATAAATACCCAATTAACCTGAATATTTTGGCTTTTTAATACTGTGAAGATCTCCTTCCACATCCTCATTTCTCTGCTTGGTTTGACATGAAAAAAATCAGGTCATGGCAATCCCAGAAGACAAGATTAACTTGAAAACTAATGAAATCATGGCATCTTCATAATCAGGAGTAAAAGTTAAACAACAGGAAGAGAATTTTAGTTAAACTGTATCAGTTTTGCATTTTTAAAAAGAAACCTATTTAAAGTCAATGATTATTTAACATTTGGAAAGACAACTGCATCTGTTCTAAGTTCACCACTGGGACTTTAAAAATTTGTTTATCCATTTGAATTCTTGAAACAGCAAGGAGTCATTAATGTATATTTAATTTGTCAGATGAGGAAAGAAAAGATGAAACAAACATTCTCTGAAACGCCATAGTATTCTCCTAAAATCTGAGGAAGTATCCAGAGATACATTTCCTGATAAGGGAACAGATAAAGTGGTACGGGTGAACACTTCAAATGAAAAGGTGGAAAAAAGGAGGTAAAATTTGAAAAAAAGTTTCTGCTAGGTCACCTTTACAGGGAATTTTGACCTGAGTGAAAGGCTCTAGAAGGACAAAATTAACTTTTTAGTTTAAAAGTTTCTCTTCACACCATTTGCAGAGCCGCTCAAAAATTCTCCCATCTGAATTTTCTCATTAAATTACTGTAAAGTTCTGATCAAAGATTAAAAATTGGTACTCACTTCTGAGTATGGAACCACCACCTTATTACTACAAGGTCTACTGTGGAGCCAGAGAGAACAGAATTAATTGTCTTATTTCTGTTTTTTCCTCCAAAGTCTTCCAGTACCCCACTTTCATTGCCTTTTAGTGAATATATTTTCACAAACATGAAATAATTTCTGTTCTCTTTTATTTGACAATTTTTTGGAAGTTTGGGGGGGGAAAAAAAAGGTGAAATTTACCTTTTCAATGGAGAAGGAGACAGTGCACTTGGAATGGGATGAGACAGTGTGATTTCCACCTGCACTTATATTCTATTGGCAGATTATAGCATCTGGCATCACACTTCTGCTTCTCATCTGTCTGCTGGTTTTCTGAGCTAAACAGACCAAGGTTTAAGCCTTTTTTTTCCCTCCACCCATCCTGAAACAAAGTTCCCTGCTCATGATCCCTTCTTGGAAGAACTAAAGTAGTAGAGAGGGAAGCACGTTTCAGGATCATTTCTCTCCAAAAATCTTCAGTATGACCAGGGAGTTTACCAGAACTTTAGACGGGATGAGCTTGAAATATCTTCCTCAACACATACAGCTGTTAACACCACCAATTAAAGTGTCCTGGGAAACACCAGGAGGTGCCAGGTATTCAGCTATAAAATTCCATTTCAACATAAGTCTACAATGTGACTGAAGAGAAAAAGATCCACTTTCAGCTTTCACAAGAGAAAACTTGATTATACAAACTCCCAAACCATCTTTCTTTTATCTTTCATTTGTTGCTGTGAGGAGCAACAGAGACAGTTTTTAAAAGTAACACTCAGGTTTTTCAAAAATTCATGGTTGGCAGCAGTAGTCCATCTCCCTTGACTCTCAAGAGACAAAGAATCCCTCTCTCTGATTTCTAATTATTAGGTCACGAATTCACAGAAAGGTTGAGCAGACAATACTTAGATAATTAGTGACGAAATTTCAAGTGATGAGGTTTTTGAAATAAAGTCAATATAAAATAAAACCATGACAATGTAAATCCCCACCCCATGCTATATGGAAAAAAGTATGTAGTTAACTAAGACTCTAGGTTTAATTCTGATTTCTAACATTTCGTCAAACTTAAAACTATAGTCAGAATAAGGGACATTCAGTAAGAACAGCCACCTATATTCTGCAAGTTCACGGGACTTTTAAAAAAAACTTTGTAAACTGGCACACTGGATGAAAAATTTTGTGACAGAGAATTACAGCACAAATTAGGCTGAAAGGAATGCAGCTGGGGAGGTCATGCAGTCTGTGCTCCTGCACAAGGCAGCTCTGGTTCATCCAGCTTTGTTTTGCGTATTTCCAAGCATAAAGATTCTGCAACTCGCTTGGGAAAACTGCTCCAATACCTGACCATTCTTATGGTTAAAAGGGGGGGGGCGGGGGGGGGAAGGGGGGAAATTCATACAGGTGACTGGACCTTCCCATGTTGCAACCTGTACCCGTTGCAACTCCAAAAAGAACCTGGCTCCATCTTATCACATAATTGCAGTCTTTTTCATCAAAATTTAATACCATGTCTACTGCTTAAATACAGCCATCTTTATGTTACCTTGAAATGAAATTCATGTGAGAAAGCAGAGCTACAGAATAATCTCTTCTCCACACTCACAGTGTACAGCAGTACTTGTCAGAGGACAATTAGCTACAGGTTTAATTTGCAGCACAGAAGCTTTAGATGGCATGTTAAGAAAAAGGCTTTTTAATTACAAGGTCTACGAAATTGGTAGAACAGTTGTCTGGTGAGGTTGCAGAGATCTTAAGAGATCTCCATCCCTGGAGGTCTTTTGAGAACAAGTCAGACAAACTTTTATCAGGTATGACACAGATACAGAGATCTCACCTTGGGGCACAGGAGCAGACTTGATAATCTTTGCTGTACTTCTGCCCCTGAGTTTTCTATGAAGGTTGAGACTGTCTCAAGTTAATTCAGGCTTGAGCCTATGGGCCAAATGATAGAATATCTGATGCTACTGAAACACTAAAATCTAAATTATACATTCGGTATATCAAATTTGCACTTACTTTTTGGAACTTTTGGGTTTGCCTGACACTGCCCACGTGGTGGTTCCTGTGCTGAGATGCCTAAGAATTCCTTCCTAATGGGTTATGGAAGAATGTGCTATTTCCTCCACGCACACTGCTATAGGAAGGATATCTGGGGGCCATGAAACACACTTTTGCAGGGAGCACTGTTGCAATAATCCCTTCGAAATCAAAGTCCCTGTAGCCCTAAAAGTGAGGTTAATGATATACTAACGTGTAGTGGACACTATGTAGTGCAGATACTTAGTACACTAAACATGAAGCTCAAGAACTGTTTACATCCACACAACCATCTGTTCAGCAATCACGTCGCTCAAACAGAGCGTTTACTCAGAAAGGACACCCTTTACAGCCCTGACTCAAAGAAACAGAAGCAAAACAAAATCTGTAAATAAATACTGGGAGGGGGTGGTGTACTTTCTGCAACCAATTAACAGACACAACAAATACATTTCAGTGGTATTTTCTTGAAAGCAATCAAGTGACGACTGATGAAGTCCCCCTGGCGCACAGAAAAATTAGGCTTAATATTTTCAAAAGCTGCATATTAAAATACCTTTTCCTCCCTTTATGAGCTAAATATTTCATTGTAGGGAAAAAATAACAGGGGTAAAGTACAGAACTGCTGTCTAAAGTGCTCGGGAGAGTCAAAGAGCTACCATAGCTCAGCACAATTCCCAGCTCCACTCACCCAGTCAGTTACAATTTAGACATTCGGCCTTTGCTGCCAAATCAGAGATTTACAGCTCCTCTGCCATTTCACCCCTGGCCTCCTGCTGAGATGGACAATGAATATACAAAATCACAGCATGGAAGTCTATCAGAAATGGGATGGCTCATTAACTTGGTGACAGCTAACACAGACACAACACGGTTTCACTTTTAGTCACCATCCACCTGAAATGCGGAGGTAGAAGCACAGCTCAGAGATACGGGCACGCTTGGAAACCTGCCCCAAACTGATCCATGTACAGATTCAGACATTCTTCACACAGCACACTTTCCAAAACAACATATTTTTTGTCAGCCCATAGTAATCTTGATGATTGGATGAAAAAACCTGAAGCATCTTTTAATAACACAGATCATACCTTTCACAGAACCATTTAGGCTAGAAAAGACTCTTAAGATTATCCCAAGACCACAATTAAGACAGTCTTAGTTCTCTCCAACTGCTCAGCTGCAGCCTGGTGATCTTTGCAGAAGACAGTTTATTTTGGCCAACGTGGTGTTACCAAATTTCAAGTGTGTATTGGAGACAGAAGTGAGAGGAAAAAACAGAAAAATATTTTCCTCAGAAAATGTGGCAGGGGGGAGCAACAGAAAACAAATACTTTCTCCACTTCCTCTGAGTAAGTTTTTACTATCTGTGCACACAAGATAAAAGTACTGCTAAAAGCACTCACTACCGTGGATATGAAACTATTCAAGTGTATCACAAGGTTTTTGATCAGCTAAAGAAGGAGGAAAGACAGGAAGCTCTCGGTCCAGCTGAAGAGCCAGCACATTCTAGTAATATGAAAACCACATCTTCTTCCTAAGACCTATATAAACACCAGGTATTATTTCAAAGAGAATGTCATGGTTTTAGTCTTTTAAACATAGGTCTTAAACAATATAACTACATAAAACTTATGGCAAGAGAAAGAGGAGATCAGATACTTGGAACAAAACTTTACAGCACTAATTCTGGCACCATTTTTTAGTACAGCATGATAAAAACACAAGTTCTGAGTAAAAGACTTTACTGAAACAAATTTAGATTCAGCGGGGAAGATTCTGAATTGTGGCTTTTGTAAATTAAAAAAATTAATGAGATTTAGTTTTCGGCAAGAAAGAAATACTCTTAGGTAACTTAAACTTGCTATGCTTGCTTTGCTCCACCTACACATCCTGCTTTTTCCTTGAGACCTAGCCCTATCCACACTTCCTTCTAAGCAATTCCTAGTGCTGGAGTCTTGTGCGTGTATGCTAAATACTTCCCCCTTTCCTCAGCCCAAACCTTCCTCCAAAGGAAAATCGGGTTTGGAATTTTTCACTGATCTGACACACAAAAATCAGGGGTTTTTTTAAAACTGAGAAAATTTTCTTCTACTATAGTAGATGTAATCTTCTCTGGTTTATCAGAAGCCTTTCTGCCTGCATTCCAAGGCATAAAATCAATGATTTATGGTAATAGGAAGGCATGCAGTGGCATTTTCCAGGAGCTCTGAACTGACAGACTTGGCTTGAACCCATAGGGCTTCTGAACAAACATCCTTTTCCACCTTTCTGTACACAAACCATGGTCAAAATGGAATTGTTATTGAGCAAATAACCCTGCTGGGGTCTTTGCAGAGGCAACTGCAATGTCTCCAACTTTGGTGAAGCCCAAACAAATGGTCCCTAGATACTGAGGACGCAACCACACAGGGACTGTGGGCCATACAGAAGATGAGCACTCCCTTCTCCATACACCATCAGTGCCCAATAAATGCAACACGGGATAGAAATCTCAGATTCAGCATGTTAAGAAGCCTACAAATTTAAATAAATCTGGCAGACTAGCCAAGGCCCTTTTGGAGAAGCAGCCATCACATTATCTGCACTGAACTAAAACAATTTAGAAAAGGAACAAAAATTCAAGCAAAATTGCTTAGTGACTGGGTCACTTGAACAGTTCCGTGCAGGGCAAGATGTGACAGCAGCAAAAACAGCTGTTATCACCTGTCCTGTACAGAATTATTTATGATATTTGGCTAAATCTAAGCACAACTTTAGAGGTGAGCCTAGTGCCACAGGAGAAAGCCCTGATCACAGAGGAACATGTCCTTTTCTTGCAGTACAAGGCTTACAGGACAAGACAAGCATGATTAACACGGGTAACTGGTGAGGAGCAGCCCATGTACACACAAATTTCAGCAGAAAGATCTTGCAGTGCTTTGCCTGGCAACCAGCAGACCTTCAGGCAAGCAAGACTTGCTGGTTAGGTATTTGTAAGTTATACAGAAATGGTGCTTTAGAGGAATGCCTCAAAACATAGTTTGATAAAAATATTAGTTTTCTTCTTCACTGGCTAACTGCCTGTGGAATTAGCACTGAAGTCCCACTTCTTTTGTGTAAGTAAATACATGAATTTTATTTTAAGAATGTGAAGCACGAACAGTTTTCCTGTCTTCAGCATGCATATTAGAACCCTGGCATACTGGACCCTAACCCAGAATATGGCAATCAGGTGCCACATTGCAGTGCAGGAATGCATCCAACACCAGAACTAACAAATAGTCACAAGCAGAGGTGGCAGGTTTTACTTAAAATAAATAAATATTAGTCAATAAAAATCTTACCTTCAAAAGTGCAGGCAGAGTTGTGCTTTCCTTTTGGCTGCTCTTTAAATTTATGGCTTCGCTCCCTTTGTTTTCAGAACTGAAAAACAAAAATATTTTGCCATGCTGAGTACTTGCATTATTCAAATCCACTCAAGAGCCAACACATTCAACTTAAACACAAGAGAGCTTTAACTTAGAAGGACAGAAAAACATATTTTCCAAACCGTAGTACATGCTCTGCACATATTGTAACTGAAAAAGCCAAGCCCCAAAAAGCTGAAGATAGAAACAAAATGACTGTTTTACCTCATACAGAGGTTTTCCAACTCAAGCATTCGGAAACAGCACATAGCATTTCAGCTCTTCCAGCTGAAAAATAACAAGATTTCTAGGCCTGTGTATTATTTTTCAGCTGTACTTGAACAGCGATCTACCACAGCAGCACTCATTGCCGCAGGACCACCTGGCACACCTGGCAGCGACAGGGTACGCCCCATTCCGAGGGCTGGGAGCAAGTGGAATGCACTCCTGGCAGGTGGAATCCCAGATCACAGCCACCACACTGAACAGTTCTTCACTGAACAAACCCAATGGGCCATGCAAACACAGAAGGAATTTTAGACAGGGGACAACAGGTACTTGTTTCTTACCAAGGCAATGCCTGCTGTGCCATTCTAAAAGTCAGAAGTCCAAAATCACATGTGTCTTTAATGGAAATTCACCCAAATTCATTCAAATTTGTTTGAGAGCTCATCTTTGGAATGAAGGGAACCAACTCCCTGCCCCCAAACCCCAATTCTTAAAACAATCCTTAAACATAATCCAGCAGAGAACATTTTAATAAAAACCTTTATCCTACAAGCAACTTAAAAGCAAAAACATTATCACAGAAAACATTAGGTGATGTTAATGACAGACATCAGTTCCTGCATTGTGTACCATAACATGAAGAAAAATAACTTCATACCAGCATATCATATGAGTAAGTATTTCAGTTAATTCATAATCACTTTGAATACCCTCCTTCATCAGTCTTAAACATTTAACTTTGCTACTGACAAATGCACAAACCTTTATTTCTGATCTTGTGGGAAGAGATGAAGTGAAAGCTTTTAAAATAAAAACCCAATTATTTGTAGTTTGGTGAAATTCTGCAAGGACTTGGAGAAGGAATTTAGGTGCTGCTGTACTCCTGCTGCTCCTGACTGTAAACCACAGGTAAGCACATCCCAGTAAAACTCCCCAGATGAAAGGTTTTCTTCCTGTTGTGGATGAGGCATCTGCATTCAATATACACTGATATACACACAAAATACAAAAGCCACTCTGACTAAATACAAGTTTCCTTCTCAGCTGCTCAGAGACAGCATTTCCTGCATAAAAATGACAGCAGAACTCTCCTGCTATTATGTTTTCCAAGATCTTTCGCATCTTTTCAGAGACATCAAAAGAAAAGCTTCTTCCTCCCATTTATAGATCATCTCCAAGTTGAATATCATGTACTTTCACATCACCTTAGGTAATCTTTCATAATGCATTCATAAACACAAAGATGCTTTTTCAGCAAGGGCATTAGATAGAAAGTCTTGGCTGCTCTTTGCCTCCCTGGAAGACAGAGCAGATGAATTAATATTCTTACCTATTAATTTCTTTTGCTGCTAATGTGTTTCATGAAGGAGATGTCACAATCACTCTGGGCAGTCTGGCACGCTAATAAAAGTGTTTCTCTGCATATAACCTATTTTCTCCCTCCTAGTTCTTGTTTTGTTGTTGGTTTAAAAAAAAAAAACAACAACCCTAAATCCAAAACACCCTTCTCAGATCTACATGGCTTTTCCTGATGTTGATACAATTCACATGAACAGGAATTCCCTGGACTTAAGAGTGGAATAATGAGGCTGATCTCTACCAGACATTCTTCCTAACTTCAGTGTAGCACTCTCTATGGAACCAGTCTGCAGACCACAAATGAGATCCTTGCTCTCATTAAGTATTCTCAGCACACATTACCAGTGCTGAATTATTTCATCACTTTGGTTTGCTCATATTCTTCCCTTTACATCATGTATTTTTTCCCCCCAAAACTTGATTTTCATTTTCCTACTTCTTGTTTATATTTGAAATATATGCCTGTATTACTTTCTTCTAGCTAGCCATAGAAATTCCATAGCATACACACCAAAACTGAAAGAATGCGATTCAGCAGATAAGCATCTTAAAATCAACAAGTAAAAAAAAAACATATCAAAACTTAACTTTCCAGCATAAAATAACCCTAACCCTGGAAGCATTTCCCCACACCCTTTCATGGTTTATATTCTAGCGTTTCTGCATTCCTTAACCTTCTGCTTTAGGGTGTAGTTCCTCAAACATGCTGACTTTGTCAGCAGAACCAGCTTTGGAAATCTCCACTCCTTCCTCCTCAACCTCAGTTATCTCTCTACATCCTTAACGCAGCCAAGAAGGGCTCTCAGTAGGGCCACATTTTTGGATGAAATGAAGGGTAGGGGCAGAAGTTTCCATGAGGAAAAATCCAGCCCATGATCCAGTTTACAGTGCAGTGGTTTCTAACAGCACAAACAGGGGACAACAAATGTCACTCAACAGCAGGAACAAGGACAAACCACTGCCCCTCACATCACCACAGAGGCTGCTTGGTGTGAACCTCTTCTCCCCTTAGCCAGGGCCCAGTTATAAATGGATCTCTGACTGAAACCAAATGCTTTGCGTTTCACAGCACAAAAGCATCTTTGCTGCACAAAGGCCTCATGGGTTGTTTAGGATAAAACGGCTTTGTTTCTCTCAAAGAGTCAAGGTTACCTTCTGCAGCCTGAGCACCACAGACACAGGGGCTGGGCCACACTCAGTGCCTGGGACTGGAGAATGGGCTGGCTACTGTTCATCTGATTCACATGATGCAACTTAGCAATCCCCACTAACAACTCCCTACAATTTTAGGGCTTTCCCTCTCCTCATCATCATTGCATCCATGACATCACTGTGAACTAGGGCTACATCTGCATCAATAAAGTTTGGCTCCACAGAGTTTTAAGCTTTTCCAGAGCAGTGCCTTTGTGGAGCACTTTGCCACGGCAGGTACCACCAGTGTCATCTCCAGCTGAGCACAGCTAACGTTAGGCTTGTGCTTCACCACCCACAGATAGGCCAGCCACCTCTCAGGAGAGCATTTTGCACTGGTCCAGTTAGGAAGATGAATTAACCTTCAAATCTGTGCTTCACAAACTACTGGTGTTACATTATACACCCAGAAATAGGCCTCTACTAACCCAAGTTTTGAATCTACTTGTCTTTGCTTTGAAGAAGTAAAAGAGCAAGGCATGCTCTTAGGAAGACAGAAACATCTCTGCCATGCCAACTTGCTTCCATGGCCTTCTTACCTATCCAGGCAGTCATTTACAAACTGTCACAACCACTTGTTTACATATTTAGACAGATATTACTCTCATTTTATAGATTTAAAGAGGCGGGGAAAAAAAGGCATGGAAATAGTAAATAACACTCACAGTAACAAAGATGCTGTCACAACTCTAGAAACCCAAGCCTCTCAGATATGTAATCTGCTGCCCTTCTGTTGCTATTTCTGCTAGACATTCCTTTTTCTCTTACATATTAGTGCATCCAACAGAGATGGATTAATCTTTAGCGAAGGTTTAGAGGAAGGTTAGAGGGATTTCTTCTCCTCAGCTGCCTTGCTGCTCTTTCTACTGCCTTGCCAGCATGCCTAACCTGATTAGCATCACTCTTATTCTTTAAATAATCAAGATTAAACTTAAGTTACAGAATGGTATCTTTTGTATCTTCTGAACAAACCTTTCTTTGTGCCATTTTCTTTTGCTTTTTGTTCCTCTGCTGCTGCCTCTGTTTTGACCTTTCTGTAATACTTGGACAGGTGGTGTCTGAACCAGAAGCAGGTTTGTGGTCCAAGTTTTTAATCATTACACTTTGGAAGGAGAGGTTAGAGATTCTTATGAGAGAGACGTGTTCACATTCTGCATTGCTGCTCACACAAAAAGAGATTACATGAGGGATTACAGCCAAGAAAAAAAAAGGCAATTTAATGGAGCATATTTAAGTACATGGCTTTCAAGGTCTTTTGCAACTGCCTCTAAAAACAGAACATGACAACTACAAACAATCACATCTTCAAAAGGCCCTCACAGCAGCGCTCTATGGTGTGAGAAGTCTGCTTCCTCCATCCTTGTCCTTCATAACAATCCCTCAGAACTTGCAAATTAAAAGCCCATCCCCTTCTTCCTTTATTAATCCACCCCACCCACAGTATGCACGCAGCAGATTGTGATGTGTTGTGACAGATAAAAAAAAGTAAGCTACAGGAAACATACAAGTGTAACAAAGCACAAACACACAAGTTTGGATGAGACTGACCACATGCAGAGTTCTTCAAACTGAAAGTAATTGCTGTGACATTTCAGGTTCCTTTTATGGGGAGAAGGCACGCACTGCCTGTTGCTGCTTGGGAAGGGGGAAATGAATGGGCACTCCCTTAAGGAAACAGGGACAGCTGACTAAAGCTGAACTCGGACAGCACTACCACAGCACTTGTGGATGTTGACCCTCCCTACTTCTACCATGGTTTTGAATCAAATCTCTTCCAATGCAGCAGCTCCAGCATTTACTTTTCGTGCTGTCCACACGTAACCAGACAGGTGAGTGCTCCAGCATTCTGCCATCTTCTCTCAGGAACAGATGACTCCCTGAGTAGCCAAACCCTCCCTGCTACCACATACGGTAAAAAAACATTGTTTGTTTTTAACTGGTCTTCTCCTCAGATTAACACAGAAACCATTTAATGGGATGACTCGTAATGGTAAGAGAATAAGCAACGCCCAACCTCAAAGTAGCTCCAGGGTGCCAAGAGGAAAAAGCATCTACATCTGGCTTTAGTGGCACAATGGCAACAAACTCAGCCTGACTGATCCACATAGCCATCTATCCAGGTTCCATGACAACACTTGTGACACCTCCTTCCCATTATTTTCTAAACAGTTTTCGTGAAGATGTGTTTTTGGGATCACTGATATAATTCACTCTTAACCTCATGCAGGTTACTGTGTTTTTTAGGTCTGCTTCCTTTATTTCAGCATTCTAGTGTGTAATGCCAGCTCCTGACCCCTGCCTTTCCTCTCTCTGAACGAGCCTAACACCCCTCTCTGGGAAATCCCACCTCTCTGGGAAATACACCTCATGTGGTTTTGATGTCAGGACTTCTTCCCAATTTCACTTTGTGCCAACAGTTACATGTTCAGTGCTGACCTTCCAGAAGGATATTTCAACGGAGAAACAGAGAGATTGTTAACAAGGACTTCATCACCTAGTACTTTAAAATCCATTTGTGCAAGAGCCTCCCTGAAGAACGTAAATGAGTGGAAATCCACAAGTCTAATAATACCATCAAATATAGATGTGCAATACCTCTATGAAATTTCTGCACATTACAGGGATTCTCACACCACAGACCAGCAGTAGCAATAAAATTTTCATTATAAAACTGCAAAGAGCCATAGGTTGCTTAGTATTAGTTTCTTTGTCCCAGTTTCCAAGTGGTAATTAAAATGATGACAGCTGAAAATTCAGACTTTTTAATTAATATTTTATATATACGTAACAGTTACCCTGCTTGCCATACAGACCCTTAGAATTACTGCAGCTGGCCTCCTGCATAATCTAGATTATGAAATTTCACCAATGGAGACCTGTGTCAAGCCTTTAACACACGACAAGAAGTTACGAGCTTTGGTTGAAAAACAACAAACTATGGAAAATCGACCACATTTGTAAATAAGAGTTTTTCATGTAAACTACTATTAAATTCAGTACTTATCAGGCTTACTATTCTGATTTGTCAAGTCTCACCTCTCAATCAATCTACATCTGTGTGGGACACATTATAAAGGTCTTGGGTTCAAACAACCTCTTGAAGTCACAGGTCTACTATAACACAAAGCACTTAACTCTGATTTCCTTTCCAGTTATCTTCCTGGAGGCAGAGTCATTCCTCAAACTTTAACACTGTCATTTCAAAACTCAATGCCACTGAGCTACTTCATTTTATTCTGTGAGGGAGGTTTTCCAGACATCAAATTGCTGTGGAGCTCTTTTCAGAGCCCTTTTCAGTTTGCCAGCATTTTTTTCATGATAAATCATGCCCACCAAGACTGGACTCAGCACTGCAATAACCAAACAATCCACAGAGTCCACATGTTTTGTTGTTTATACACCTGACAATCATATTTTTTTCTCTGAGCCACCACTTTGGCAGCTCATGTTGGACTGTCAACCATGGCAACTCTGTTTGTTTCCAATGTCATCTGCATGGTGATTCCTACACTTTTCAATCGAATCATCTGCAAACTTCACATGCTACAGTTTTGTCCTCTTTTAAATTATCTGTAAGATACTAAATTGATTCAAAAATACAAACTTTTCATTTTCTTCAAACAGATCAAGTAGAAAATTATTTATTACATCTGTTTTTTAAATATTCCTCTGTGAGTTTTAGCCCGCTGCTATTACACTTGCAAATATTTTAAGTGGAGCCTCAGTGCCAAGTTTTAAGCATCTAAGGATGGTATTTCAGCAGTTTGTTAAGTGAAGCTGTAATCTCATAAACAAAACTGAGCTCGACAATTCCCATCTTTCAGTGATGTTACGATCAATACCATGTTTATTAACTTCTCAGGTCGCCTGGGAGACTTAGTAAATCAATTTTCCTATCCTTCCCCTTTAAACCAACTAAATAAAATAGACTTTAAAGGGAAACACCTTCCTCTAGGCACTAACATCACACTTGTGAAGCCATTTGTGTGCTATGCAGCCAGGAGGACTATAAGAACTCAATCTAAAAAGTCAATTTTTAAAGAGTCAAACTTATGGCACGTACCTTGAGGAATATGAGCAAGGGTACCGTAACCATTTGTTAAATTAACTGAAAGGAAAATATTACTGTAAAGCTCAGTGGCAACAAGACGTGAGCAAATCAAATGAATGCAAAAAATTGCCTTGTGCATTGAGTGACAGCTAAAATATGTTAGTATTTAACAGAAAATAAATATACTAGCATTTTAACAGAAAAAAACCCCAAAGAATTAAATTAATTAAAACCTCTTTCCTCTGTTTCCCTCCCCCCAAAACCAAAATGTCGCCCTTTTCTGAAAAGCTCGGAAATGAAAAATTTCAGTGAACTTCTCAGCAGGACTCCAAAGGCCAACACACTTCTTGGGAAACCAAATAGCAGCAGCAGTGACAAAATCTGCCTCTAGTCTCTGGCAAGGCTGTTGGGACTTGTCTTAAAGACAGAGTGAGAATTTTGCACAGAAATTTGAATGTGAAGTTTCTGGCTGCTGTGTCTGTGCTTAAGCTTAGGCCACACACATAGGGGAGGAGAACTGAAGACATTAAGACAAATGGAAATTATAAAAATTAGTTATTGAGTTTGAAATTAGAAGGTCAAAGGAAAGCAAAGCTGCTATTTCATTTCAAATTAATAAGAAGGGAAGTAGAGGAAAAGGAAGAGAAAGGTAAGGAAGGAGAAACTGAAGCAAGGAGGAGGAGGAGAAGGCAGGAACTTAGGCAGAAGAAGTGTTACAATTGCTGATTATTTTAAGTGTTGAAATAGCACAAAATGTATTTTGTTCAATTAAACTACCCTCATTTCGAAACTGGTTTGATTACAGACAGCAATAGCAATTTAGGTTGTTTTAACTGAAACAATTTTTCCTCTCAGACCTGTTTCTGCTGCTGATTTACATACTGTTCTTTGCATGTGCAGCAAAGCTGGGTCAGCTTCATGTTCTGCAATAGCAGTGCTGTGTTACATGGTTTATGGTAGCTACACAAAGTGTGTTAGTATTGAACAGAGAGTAAAACCAACAACTAAAAATATAATGGAAAAGAAATAAGTCAGAAAAATTGCAGATAGGTCCCATTTCACAATGAAAGTTTTCATGAAAAAAATTCATGAACCAAACCATGTCACTGCACTGAACATGTACCTTTAAGTTTAAAGGGTAGAACTAAGTGAAATAAATATGATGACCCTTGCTAAATAACTTAATCCGTTTTTACATGTGAGGGAACTGTACAGCCCTACAAAGGCTGGAGAAAGAAATATAAATGTTTCTGAGCATAGCTTACTCCAATATTAGGCAACGTGATTATACCAGATTACATCAAGGTTTTTCTTCTGGCATCTGTCAGGCATAGTAACCAACACTGCTGTGGAATCTGCTCCCTGTCTGCCAGTCTGATTGGTTAGATAGTTTCCAGCATTCTTATGAAATAGGTATGTTACTGGTCACTAACACAAAAACTTGGTATAACATCAGGAAAAGATTTACAAACTATTTAAGTTTAAATTTATTGAATTAATAGGGAATAGATCCCTTTTCAAATGGCATGTTTGCAGGGCTGGGGATCAACAGTGGTACTTACAAAATGGCATGAAAATACGATCTTTAAAAAAAAAATTAATCCTGGGCAGCTTTAAAGCAGCAGCAACTGTTGTCCTGATAAACAGAGCACACCAGAATTTCAAAAAGATGCCATTAAGAAAAAGCACCCTGGAAAAAACAAGCAAGAGAGACTGGTGTCACCAGTAAAACACAGCGAGCTCTTCTAGTCAGGCTGGAGGAGAAAACTCTTGGTAGAGGTACAGAAGGCTACTATTTCAACCCAAGAAAATACTCTCCACAACTCCCAACTTTTACTCACAAAATATACACCAGGAAGCATCCGACAGACACCAAAGTTCCCTCCTTTGTTTCGAAGGCATGCATTTTCCAGTTCGACCGAATTAAGTTTTATGGCCAAATCTGCAGCCTGCAACTGATGATTAAAATAAAAGTATGTTATCACTGCAATTCTTTCTGCCTTTTCTGTTCATGTGCTCACAAGAAATACTTCTTCCTACATTTGTTCCCAACACAACACTGTCCATAGGTGAAGGGCAGGGTGCACAGGGTGTTCACACACATAGGCCTTAAGATCTCCAAACTGCTTAAGCAGATACACTGCCCTCTGTAAAATATTTTAGCAGCTTAAGAAGCAGTGGAACATTCAGAAAAACACCATTCTATTTCAAAATTAGGCAAATCATGAAATGACAATAACGCAACACCATTAGAGACTAGATTTCACGTCTGAAAACTGACATGAGAAAGTGAAATGAGTAAGGAAACCAACACTTCTGACCTTAAGTCTTCAAAAGTGATACTGCAAAGCCACTTAGAATAGGTAAAAATTATATCAGAAATGAAAACTAATATGCCAGAAGAATTGAGTTAAAGCCTAAGCAACCCAGTGCTGTGCTACTACCTGCGAGTATAATAGTATATACTAACTCAACTGTATGAAATCCAAAAGCCCCCCAGAAATTAAAAGCAGTAGCTGGGTTTCTACCCGTTTAAGAAGTTACAATAATTAGAAATACAACCCCCACAGCAACGTGTTTCGGAATCTTAATTTTTTTCCACCTGGGAGCCTTTTATTCACTAGAGGAAAAGATTGAGGAGTTTTCATCTTTGCAAAACTGTTCCTTAAAACCACAGACTTGTAGCTGTTTTGGAAATATTTCTGCATTGACTCTGGCACTTACGCCAGTAACTGGAAAAGGAGACAACGCTGTTAACATTTAAAATAGTGGAAAAAATGTTGCTTTGTTTCTTCCAAGGAGTGCTCCTATTATAATTAAGACTCTAGCAACATTTCCTTCAGGAAACATCTCTCATACACATGGCCAGCTGCTGGCCCTTCTCCTCCTGGTCACAGTCCCACGAGACATCCAAGTATGTGCCTCATTCTAATCAAGCAAGTAGTCCCACTAGACTGCACAGAACTATTTACCTGCTTAATTATAGGCAACCACTTTGGTAGCCTGCTGAATCAGGGCCTTTCATACTATTTTGAATTATCCTGCAAATGGAAGCCATAATATAAAAATTTAGGAAGCAAAAAGAAAGAAACCCTAAATTAACAAACGTACAGAAAATTGTCATAATGCACCTTACTTATGCAAGTCTAATTTGAATTCTTCTGTATGGTTGGAGTGTTGCCCTTGCTGGTTCCACAAACCATCATCCCTCATGTACACTCATAAATAAGCCAAATTTTAACAACAACACAAAGAATCCTGCTCTGGCTTTTGAAAGGAAAGGGTTCTTTATTAGAAAGCAGAGACTGATTTTTCCAGCAGACAATGGATTTCTTCAAAGATGCCAATGGTATCTGAATCAAACCCAGCCAGGAGGCAGTAATTTCAGAAGAACTAGGTTCGCAATTTATTACTCCCTTTTCCATCAATTTCCAGCAGTCCCTCAAACGCACAGTTTTTACAACTACAAAAATACATGTTCTTTGTAAACAGGAACAATGACTGGCAAGTCCCAAAGGAAGAAAAAGACTCTCTAATCTCTCCTCAGGCAGAATAAACAAAGTTCTTCATCTCTGAAAGCTCTCAGTTAGAAACTAATGGATGAATGGAACAACAATCTCAGCCTGAAGAAAAAGCCAACAAACAAATCAGCTCCCCAAAACTCTTCTAAAATGAGATAAAAGGTTGCTTTTCCCTATTTGGTATCTCTGGTATTCTCCGGCAATGCAGATGAAATATCCTGACAAACCAAACTCGCACTGGTAGTTCTGTGACCAGCCAACAGCACTTGGGAGGGAAGAAGAGAAATCTGAAATGAACCTGCTAAACACTGCATGGAATAACTAATAAAATACATCCATAGTTTAAAGGACATTTTGATGGTATCTCAGTAAAAAGTGTCCCACCTCCCTGAAAGGTCACATTTATTCACAAAAGAGCAGCTGCTCAGGCACAGAAGCCACATATTTCTGAAAGAATTTGCAGTGGCTGACTTACAGTGTAAAAGCTGTGTCTTCTTCTAGATGGACTAAAGATACATGTATTAATTTTAAAAAAAAAAAAAATTTAAGACTCCTGTTAGACTAGTGAAAATGCAACTGGGTTTTGTCACCCTGGGGATTTAGGTTGCTCCAGGACAAACACTCTGGTAACCAATAACCAACTGTGTATTATTGAAAATAGCAAATAGTCCAGTAGAGCATAATGACTGTAACTGTAATAACTCCCTTTGATGGAAGTCATTGATAAAGACTCGGGAGGAAGAGCACTGAAGCCATTCAAAGCAGCCTTAAGCAGCAGGCAAGCACTGGGTGGGAGATGCTTTCCATTTGGCTACATTTTATGTAAAAGCCAAGCGAACTCTTAAGGCATGTGCTGTGCTTTTTGCTGCCACAAAACTTGCAACTAATCTGCACAGCTTATTTTTTCCACAAGCAAGCAAGCCTCCAGCGAGTCTCATGTTCATCAGAGCTACAAATTGCTGTAAGGGCAAGTTATTAACATAAGCTCTTTGTCAAATGAGGTTCTCAGAAGAGTCTAGGACACTGATTAACAAACTATGTAATTCCCCCCATCCCCTTCCTCCTATTTTAAACCAGGGTCACGTTAGGTTGGGGTTTGTTTCTTGTGTTTTTTACAGGTAAATCTGAACACGGTCTGGAGCAAGAGTGGGCAAGAGCTCCATCCCCCACCAAGCTGAGGGGCAGCTCTGCAGCTGGGGGAAGGAAGGCTGGCAGCTTCCAGCCACCCACCATTGCCTAATTTGCGGGAGCAGATGGAGAACGACTTTTGGACAGACGCGGGCTCATTTCTGCATGCTTTTAAAACTTAGGAAACCATCACGTTCTGCAAAGGCATCAAGTGTGATGCATGTCTCCAGAGGTCAGTGCAGGCACACAGAGTGTGCGTGATGTACAGCTCCCCCTCCTGCCCTCTTTATCTACTTTTTTGAAACCCATCAGTAGGTAAAATACCTCTACAGAAAAGTTTCTCTCTATATATCTCAAACTTGGTCTGGTTCCAACATATATCCTACTGATAACCCGAAGGGGATGCCATGCCGGTGCATACATTTCTCAGAGCCCTTCACAGAAGCTGCATTCCCCACTTCGCCCACGCACTCCACACCTTCACCACAAGCACCCAGAGCAGCCCGGGTCCCCGCTCCCCGCACTCGGGCTTTGTTCAGCGATCCATCCGAGCTCGCTAAATAAACACGAGAAGCAAACCTGCGGCACTCATCCCAGCCCGGCGCTGGGTAATGTATGCAATTACGCTAATCTGTGAAGAAGGCTGCCAGTGGAAACCAAATACGAGAACGTCAGCATTCCTGACTAACGTGCCACGCTGCAGCCCAGCACAACAAGGAAAAGCTCCTTAACATACCAAATGGGCCTTGGGACGGCGAGGGCTTTCGCCCGCCTCCGCTCCAGGAAGGAGGCACGGCCGCCACCCCGCAGCGAACCTCGTGAGGAGTTCAAGAACGAGGCCAAGAGGCCAGAGACTTTTCATACGTGCGTGGACTGTCCCAGCTTCCGAATAAAGAAAAGGCTCTCGGCTGCAGGAAATGAAACTGTGATTGAGATAAAGATTAGACTGCAGCCCCAAGTTAAGTGGAGTAGGTCTGCCATGAGTGCTACCTACAGATAGGCCATTTAGTGCACAAACCGCTGAAGTGGCATCACTCTTCTTCTTACCAAGCTGACCGCTAGGCTTTTTTGTTTATCCCAAACTACAGCTGTAGGGAGCTGGCGAGGCCTCATCCGATGAAGCCTCTCCTATTGCCTCTCCAGGTCCTCAGCCAGATCCAAACCTTCTCCTTCTCCCATACCTTAACCACCCCCGCCAGACAAAATAGCCACGATATTCCAGCAATTGTAAAGATGTCCTTGATTCAGCGGCCTTGCTCACGATTTCTTTTTTTCAGGAAATATAAAAGCAATGCTTTCTGCTTATAGAAGACCCGTGGATCCTTGGTGGTGTACTGGCATGTCAAATGCTCACAGGAAAACAAAACCCCCAAAGTTAAAAATCCTGACGGCGCATTTACAAGACTGTTTAAGAGAGTCAGTGTAAGACCGCAATAGGCTCTTCTATTTTCCACGACTGCTGAGAATATGCAATGCAAGATCCTAAAGCTCTTCACTGAAAGAACTACTGTGATAGCCATTGTCTATCTCATTAAACTGTATTTACTGTCTGTCAGTTTAAACACAAACCTATGCACTATCAAGAATGACTCAGATTAAAACCAACATGTTAAAAGCAAAAAATAAATACTACACCCGAGGAAGTAAGGCCTAGATAGTTAACACCTTTTCACCACAAAAGTATGCTCATTAACTTGGGCCAGCAATAAGGCTGCCTGAGAAGCAGAAGGAAACTTATCTGCGCTTCTTTCCTACTCACAGACAGAAATCAGCCACCAGAAGAAAAAAAAGAAAAGGGGAAAAAAAAGAAAAAAAGGAAGAGGAACAAATACACAAGAAGTTTCCAAACCTTTTCATCTGGTAAAGTCTCCCTGCACTAAAAAAAATTATTAATAAACAAGTTTCCATAAACCACAAATTTTGCATTGAGACTTAAACATATCAGTAATATTTATATTGCATTAACGCCTGATTTACACCAGTCCCAAAGAAAACTTTCAGCTGTGAAAACTGAAAAGGAAAAACAAACAAACAGAACCCTCAAACCCCTCAGAGACCTCAGCGCCCTGCCCTGCTTTCAGTCCTCAAGGAAGGGGCTGCGACCCGGGGCACAGCACGCTGACGGCGGCGAAGGAGAAGCCCCGGGGTGGGCTGTTCCCAGCAAGCGCAGGTTCCACAGGGAATCCGCTGAGCCTGGCGGGGCCAGGGGTGCTCGATGCGCCTCCCAGGGAGCCCTCATGTCCCATCGCCCCAGCGCCCAGCAGGAGCCGTACCCGCACCGCAGCGCTGCCCCAAGACAGCCCGCCCGCTCCGGCCATGGCAGCAGCTGTCAGCCGCGCACCCACCCCGGTCCGAAGCTCCCCCGGACAAGCCGCAGCCCCGCCGCTGCCCCAGGAGCGGCCCCCGGGACGCCCGGGCTCCCCGCGGTGAACACTCGCTTCCTCCCGCTGCCCCGCCACCCACCGGTGTCGCAACAGGGGCAGGGGCCCCGCTCAGCCCCGCGCCCCCCGCTGCCCCCCGGTGTCCCCCGGCCGCGCAGGCGGCACCGCGCCGCTCCCGCGCCGTGCCCGTGCCCCGCGTACCTGTTCGCTGCCCCCTCGCCGGGTGGGCTCCTGGAGAAGAAGCGAGAGAAAGTGCTGTGCCAGGAGGGGCCGGCCCGCCGCCGGCTGCCCCCGCCGGACATCCCCGGGACCGGACGGGACGGGACGGGACGGCAGACGCTGCCAGCAGCCGCCCGGCACCGAGTCCCCGCGGCGGCGGGAGGCGTGAGGCGGCGGCGGCGAACGCGTCCCTCCGCCCTGGGGAGGAGCCGCCGCTCCACCGCCCCCGCCCCTGCCCTGCTGCCGGCGGGGCGGGCAGGCAGAGCCGCGCTGGTAGGCGGGGGGGTGTGCGGGACGGTGGGGAGCTGGAGGAGCCTGGGGCAGCGGCAGGAGGTGCGGGAGCCCCATCCCCGCCCCGGCAGGCGGAGAGGGCCCGGCCCCTGCCCTGCCGAGCGCCCGGGGCCGCGGGAGGGAAGCGATGGCCGCGGAGGGGGAGGGACCGCCGCACGCTGCCCGCGGCCCCCGCGCCGGGAGGGTGGCGCATTGTGTTTGGTTTGGGTTTGTTGGGGTTTTTTTTTAAGTTAATGGGTCATAATTAGTGTGAACAAAGAGAAAAGATCAGAGGTGAAAAAAAAAAAAACTCTGAAGAAAAAGGATAGGCAGCCTTGAGAATTTACACTCCTGACTGCAAACGCCAGCGCCAGCCTACTGCTTTGTAAGTTGGGCCAGCTTTGAGATCCTGCACTCGTTTGTCTATGCAAAGTCAGGAACTGGCTTCGCGCTGTCCCGGGCACAGTCTGGCTGCCACAATATCTGTGCGTGCTGCTCAGCGCTGTAAACACTGGCATCGAACAAAGGTACACGGCAGCAGCGCCTGGAGCTCACATCTCATCTCTGTCACTTGAGGGTAACTTCAGACCACTCTTACTGACGAAAAGTGGCTTGGAGAAAAGGGGTTCTCCTGCCTTTGAAAAAGTTTACTTCCTAGAAAGGAGTTTGGTTTGGTTTTCTATTTGGGTTTGGGCTTTTTAATACCAAAACTTTTAGTTTTCTTCCTCTGAGAGTTATGCCCACCCTTGACTCAACATCAAACTATACCAACAGATGACCTTCCCATTGCAACAGCACAGTGACAAATATTATCCTCATTTTATCGATCGAGGTGATGCACAAAACCTTAATGATTCACTGAGTGTGAGTTACTGGTAAAACAGCCTAGCCCCGACACTAGGATTTTAAATTCAGAACCACACTTTCTCATCTTTGTGAGCATCTCTGTTGTTCTTTGTGAGTGCCTCCACCTTACACCTCTCTACCTGCTCCTTTTTGCTTTGTGCCATCTCACAGAATTGTGGAATGGTTGAGGTTCGAAGGGACCTTAGGAAGACACCTGGTCCAATTCCCTGCTCAACAAGGACCACCTGGAGCAGACTGCTGAACCAGGACCACCTGGAGCAGATTGTGTCCTGATGGCTTTTGAATATCTCCAGCTCCAAGGTCTCTCTGGGTGACCTCTGCCAGTAACCTGCCTGAAAAGATCACCTCTCTTCTGTAAGGTTTTTTCCATTTGTTCACCTCAATCCATACCCAAACCTCTTTCTTAACCACTGTTAATCACAGAGACAGGCAGACATGAAGCTAGTACTCTAGGTCCATCTGCAGAGCAGCAGCAATAAAACTGTGTGAAAAAAACCTACTGTCTGCTTTTCTGTCCACTTTTTCCTACCTCAGCTAATAAAAAATCTTTAAGAAATGTGCAGACTGCAACAAACTTGCAAAAAGTTTGCAAGTATACAACTCTGCTTTGTATAGTCCAAGTCTCATATAGCTTTGATGCAGATTTTAAAAACACAGACACAGCTGGATATTGGATGTGCACTTGAATTTTTAACCAGTCAGAATTGGGACTAGCTGGTTCTATCCCAGCTAGTACCTTTCTCATGGAATAGTTACCAGTCACAAACCTTAGTCAGGGGACCAGCACTTAGTACAGAAGGTTCTGTCCAGTTTTCAGTATCCAGACAAGGAGCAGACAATTCTCTCAGCGATACAAATGCCCCAAGCTTTGCACAAAGCCACGAAATGTTTAATTCCAGGACAGTATAGAGGAAAACAAGAAACCACCTTTTTAGAGTATCTACACATAGTTGCCAATTCTCACAGAAATGGCAATCAGGGTTAAAACTGCAAAATGTAACAGCAGCTCCCAATGGAACATTACAGAGGAGACACTCCTCCTGACATTTAAAAATGGAAGTACTTAGGCTCCAAAACCAAATTAGAAAAGTGGCAATTTATTAGGACTGCACAAACAGGCTGCAGGGAGGCTTAGGCTCTCCGGGACTGTTTATTACTTTTAATTCTTCTTTGCCACATGCATCTCACAGCTTCCCTACCTATTGCTTAAGTAAGATCTAATCCCTAAGCTGTAGCAAACCTGAATATAATAATTAGCATTTATAAAGCATCCAGTATCTTCAAAGGATTTAAGCATTAATTAATCTGCGTAATCACCTCAGGATGTAGTTAAGTATAATATGGTGAGTGGTTTGCACACAGAGACAGAGGCAGTCAGAACACCTTGCTGCATCCAAAGGCTCTCCACACGTGCCCAGAGGGGCACCACAGGGCAGCACAAAGCATTACCAGGGCTCTGCTTGTCCAAGAACAAAGAGCCAACCTAATCAGAAATGCTAATCCCAAACAGTAACATTTTGTGCTCAAATCTGTTCCTCCTTTCCTCACTGCATCTAAAAGCAGAAAATACAGGAACATACCAAATGACAGCTCTACTGCAGGCAAATAATGAAAATATTAAAACTAATCAAAATACTAAAACTGTATCAATATAAAAGATGAACATGGCACAGGTTAGATAATCCCTTTCTTTTTTTGTACCCTGGAGTAATTGAGTATCACATGACGTAAGAGTAAATAATTTTGACGCATTTAAAACAATAAAAGGGGAACTGCCAGCAGGAACTCAGATGTAGCGACCTTCACCTCCAGCAGAGGGGGGAAAGATCAGCTTTTACCCCAAGATGCAGTATCTGCCATGTGGCAGGTGGCCTCACACATTAGCACAGCTGCCGGCATTAACAGCAGCACCAACACGTGCAAGCCAAAACAGATGGGGCAAACAGGTTCCTTTCCGCCTCAGATTAAAGTGCTCACATGTGGCCCACATGAGGTAATACAGCAACACCAAAGGCAGTGAGAAACCATTAAAACAGAGTTGCAGAGGGATAGAATTGCACAGAAGAGGAAAATGTCGAGCAGGGGCTCTCAGTACATTTTTTTCATAATTCATCCTGCTCAGAGTGTCACTTGGATGTCAAATAAGAGAGGGGAGGGTGCTGTGCCTACTCCACATCCACTTAAATTTTCTACTGCAATTCTGATTATAATGGTTATGCAGAAGGGAAACCTCCCCCTTCTCCTTGCTGATTTAGAGCGAGCAGATGGTGAAATTTTAATTGTGCTTTTTGAATTTCCTCCTTTTTATGGGTCCTCAAAAACCTTGAGTCAAATCTTTTGTTTTGTTTGGATACCAAAAAGGAAAGCAAGTTTCCATCATGCTGGTTTAGGAGGAGCCCTGCTTTCACACCCTTCTTTTAGAACTTTCCTGATACATTAAAGTAATAACTAGGGGAGAAGTTAGTCTTAAAACCTCCAAATGAAACATATTGCCTGCAAGCACATTTCACACAACTATTAAATGAAAACACCATCCTCCAACTGTTTCCATTGTTGGACCGCTACAATGAGAAGTGGTCGTATGTTTTGAGGTGCAGCTCTGCTATGCAAAAGCAAAGTTGAGTTTTCCATTTCATACATGTTAATGCACTTACCTATGAAAATATTTTCTATGGCTGTGCTACTTTTTCTTGTTAATAAGCACTCCCATTTTCCAGGCTCTTACAGAAATGTCTGCAGGTAGATGTGGCATAAATAGAAACAGTGTTTTAATAATGAACAGGCCCTTACCTATCTTCCTCCTTTCCAGTCTATAATCTATGATGGCGAGGTTTTTAATAGGTGGCCTGAGACCTGAGACCATGGATTAATAAATAAACATAAAGGAGTCATCATGTGTAATATTTCTGAGCTATTTTTCACAGTGTTGTTGTCCAGATGTTGAGACAAATACTGATGATTTTCAAATCTCTAATCTGTACTTTAAAATGAAGGTGACCAGCAGAATGGAAGAGCTGGGTCTTGGCTATGTTATTCCACAGATGAAGGATGTTAGCAAGGATTTCTAGGATTATTTTCTATCTAGCCATGACCTCCTGCTGTGAAGTATGTGCTGCACAGCTTCCAGCAATCCTCATCCGTTAACTGTAAGCACACAGTTCCTCCATTTGATTTACTGAAAATGGTTTAAAAGACAGGCACATGGTCAGCTGCTATTGTTCAAATGCCTTCATGTCTGGAGAAGACAGCTGGAAATGACTCATGGGGTTAAACAGCAGCTTCTGAGACCCATAACTGTGTTCTTTATTATTTTGAGTAAGATTTATACACTGTGCTACCTATGGCCAAAGCTCAGTCTAGGAATTAAAATCTTTAAATCAACTTTTTGGAAAGCCTCTTCTATTTGTTTTCCACTCTATTTGTTTTTCACTTGTAAATTTGTGACATTTACACCTACCCAGTAGCAAAAGTGCTAAAAGGGGAAATGAACTGTAAAGTACAAAATAAGAAACCACCAACCCACCTACCGAATCTTTTTTAAAGCAGACTTTTGCTGCACCTGGGCATGGAACAAAAAACACTCAGAAGCCTCATACTGTGGTGGGATGTATGCACCTAATTCCAAAAGATTTGACAACTTTCAGCTGATTAGCACAGCTTGTCTGGAAGGCTCCCAAGACATTTTTGACAGCACCTCATATCAATTAAACTTGTGTGAATCCAAAATAAAGATTAAGCTCACTTGTCCTCTTACCAATGTTAATGACTGCAAACCACCCTACCCTAACTGGAGCTCAGGAAAGTCTGCACTTCATGTAATGAGCTCTCTGCAAAACCATCCTGCTCTGAATCTGCTCACCTGCTAAGGCAATCTGTCTATTCACCACCAGCCTTCCTCGAAAAATTGTAGTTAAACAAAGTGCTTCAGTAAGCTGATTTCACCCAAATTCTAACATATATTGCATACAGTGTAAAAAGCAGCACAAATAATTTAGTGTTCATAGGAATGCAAGAGCTTTCAAAAAGAGATGCAAATAAAAGAAATCCATGAACTACATTACCAGCTACTTATACATTGTAATTAATTTAACACTTTTCCACCTAGAATGTCTTTTGAATATCAGATGTGTGGTTAAAAATGAATATACACCTTTCTCTACAAATCTAGTCACTTTCAAATATGAAATTAAATTACTATTCTAATGGGCTTACCATATTTCCATGCATGTATATAAAATTACATTTTTAAATTTGCAGGTTACTAAGCAATTTTAAATTGTGGTACAAGCCTATGTACAGTAAATTTAAGCCTCTGGATAGCAGACTTGCCTTTCTTAATTACCTTCCAAAGATTTTCTTAAACTAGTCCCTGGACCCCAAGGCTTCCTAGAACCACTGACTGTGGACACACCAATGCCACCCCTTGTCTTTCCTGCTGGATTTCACAACACAGAATATTTTTTAACCCAGTGTTCTGGATCCTTTATAAAATAGTATTTAAAATGTTTGAAAATTAGAATATATGTATATATATGTAAAGTAACCCCTTACCACATTCGTACTGAGCATGTGTATAAGCACATTCCAAAAGGAATAAGCATCTTTAGTGTCTGGACAAATACATGGCAAAATATTCTGTATATAAAAATGACTCTAAGTACACCAGTCTCTAACAAGCAGAATTCTTATGGATTGAGCCAAACAGGATCATAAAAGCTTTTGGCTGCTAATGTTGCAGAATCCCATCTGGTTTCATGGAACAACTTATTTTCCTCCCCATTTAAGCTTCCAGTAAGAAATTAAAAAAAAAAAGAGAGAGAGAAAACAAAGAGGAGACCTTTTCTTATATATGCAAATTATATCCATAAGTAATTCCAAACAGGGAGAAAATACTTCACTCTTATTACAGAACAAACAGAAAAACAGAGTCTAATTCTTGGCACACAAGTTCCACATAACAGTAAACAGTGTGTCTAATGCACAGAAAAGGGCAAGAAAGAAATCTTAAAGGCCAAGTTGGTAAGACTTCAAGTGACCATTGATCAGATTTTGCCTGGTTATCTGGGTAAGTACAGCATAACTGACCCCACACACACACTCAATTGTTTTGTGGGTTTTTTTTCTTTTTAAGCCCAACACAACAAAACCTTTAATAGGGGAAAGACGATTTCTTTTAATACCCCAGAACAAAAATTCCGAGTAATCCGTATTTCCTTACTCAAGCCTTCATTGTTAGTAAAGTCAGGGCAGAAAAGCTTTTTCAGCAAAGTAAACACCATCACAAGGAAACGTCTGGCTAATGGGGATATGAGCCTGAAGTGGTCTTTTTATCTGATGTTGCTCTTTAGAAATATTTTCTGTATGTAATGCACAGCTCTGGTCCAATAAAATATGACTAAGAAGACCAAGGGGGTTTCTCTACAATGGAAGATGGTATTTTATAGAATGCACTTACTGTAGCTCATAAACAGTAGATGTACTCTGTTTTCCAATTTTCAGGGTGTGCTGAACTGCTGCTGAAAATAAAGGCTTGCATTATCTTTGTGGTAAATAAATTCTCTGGATAAAGCTGTCGGTTTTTCTTTGTATTAGGAACCGATTGAAATATTCCTATTTAGTGTGATGCCAATATCAGATCACCTGTCATTCACTTCACAACTTAGGCATTGCAACAGCCTTTAAGAAATCACACAGATATTTTGTATCCTGCATAAATTAAGGGCTTACTAAAATGCATTACCTGACATGATGACAGAACACACATCTCAAGGAAAGCATGAGGCTTATTACCCACAAAAAGAGGGGTTTTTAATGCTTTTTTTAATCACTGCATGACATATCAGAGTAGATGAAGAACTAAGTAGTATTTCAACAGTTATGAAATGGGTAAAAAGAAAATTCGGTACTTAAAAACATTCCTACAACCTAAACGACTTGATTTTGCTTATATATCTTTTCATTTCCAGCAACTGTAAAGCTACAACATGGCTTTATTATATTATTATTATATGTACATATAATAATATAGGTAAGTCAGCACTGAAGTGGCTGTTCTGCAATTGTTTTCTAACATAATAGTGATCGATCTTATTTTATAATGGTATCAATGAAAGAAATAGTAAGACTCAAAACTTAATTGCAAAATACAGCAATACTTTCTAACCACTAGATTGGATTAGTTTGTAGATCAATTTAGCCTGCTTTAAAACTGCTGCCAAAAATTTTTTAGAGCATTAACTTGCTCTTGATTTAAAGCTCAGCAGAGGACTTAGAAAACAGTCATGCATAGGTTCTAGGCATCTCAAACAGAGTAACACTTTCCTGTTGAAAACTACCTAAGGATGTAAAAGAACACCTAAAAAAGGAGGGGGTGAAGGGGGAATAAAAGCAAGTATTACAAGAAAAAAGCACCACCTTTCCCAGCAGAAACATTCCACCCTTGCAAAGAAAGCCTTCATCAGTCCTTACTCCTCTAAAGCAAGAATTAATGACTGGCCAACAACATCACCTCACAGATAAAAATGTTACATTGGGTCCAAAATGCTTTAATGTAATCCATTGATGATGTAATAAATGATGAAAAAATCCTTGGAATATTGCTATCACTGAAAACAATATACACTTTCTGGTTCACTGGTTCCATCTGCACCACTCTTTAGACACTTTTTTCCTGTTCAGTTTATGCTAATAAATATAGGTGGATAAAATTAAAACAAAGAGAGATTTACTTGCAGAGTGATATTTTAAGTTAAAAAAAAAAAACATATTGCAAAGTTCTTTTTCTAGTAACACCTTTAAACCTGTGTGATCATAAATATAGATGATGCTAGGAACAGCAAGGATGCCTGCCAGATGACTCTTTTATTATTGACATAAAGACTTTAATATTTATTATTATTTACTCATGACTGCCTATTTTTCACAAGTGACATTATGCCATTTCCTTTAAGTTGGAAGCACTACCCCTTAATCCTTGTCCAATGGTTACATCCTGTTTTTGTGGAATAAACTTTCCCAGTTCCAAGTGAAGCGTACTGGAAACTTGTGTTTTTCCCAAATATTTCACTGGCATTATTCCTGGGGAACCTTGGCTTGTGGAGACCTCTTGCCAAGTTCTGCTGTTCTTTCACATGGTTTCAACTCCATGGTTTTAAAACTTTGGGACTGTCTCCCTCTTAAGTTTGTACAGGCATACCTCCACTCATGCATTAATTCAGGTATTCAGGTCACAAGGGTATAAAGACTTTTAAAGATAATCCTCACAAAGAGTGCTTTTGTTTACATCACAGAGTTGGCTGGGAGGACACGAACTGAATTCTTTTTGGATGAAACTACACCTCAAAGCCAAGAGTGCACAAGATGGAAAGGCTCAGGCTGAAGGAAACTCAGGCCACACAGATTAGGACATCAGGCTCTCAGCACCAGCCCTCTCGCTCTGTAAAAGCAGTTGGATGGGGCTGCTCTCATCAGTAGGGAGCCTTAAGCCAAGCATCCACTTCTGTCATTTATCATGGTTACCTCACTGAGCCTCATGAGGCTTAGGTTTCTTTAATATTCACTAGCATGACTCCAGCCCAAAGAAACTTCCTCCACACATCCCAATCTCCTTGGTTTTTTAAATCTTTCCTTATTTTCTTTTCTTCCCTCCATTGTGAACTGTTAGGCAACTCTTCAGCAACTAAATTTGGTTCAGTAACTATTTCGCTAGGCCTTCAATCTAGTTACTGATCTTCAAAGACTGCCTAGCATGAAGTTGCTAAATTTACACTTCTTTTACTACACAAGTTACCCTGTTCTTCTTCAAAGGTGCTCCCTGAATCCCAGAGAAATTACAACCACCCCCTTTTGAGCTGGAGTCTGAGTGATATGATTGTAATACAATTAAGTTCATCTTCTGGTGAACAGTCTGGAGAACACAAGATCATTTAATGGCAGACGAGACATTAAGAGCTTAGCTTTCATTTCAAGGATTGATTTTGAAACAGAGTAGTGGGAGGGGGTTTCATGCTGTCATTAGAAGAGTGGAAAAAGCAAACACGGCTGATTTGCATGGTGAGATCCTGACATCCACTGAAGGAGAACAGAACATCATCACGTACATGCTGTACTTGTGAGAGCAAGAATTTCATATGGCCAGAAAAATTCAACCAATTAAGCAGTAATCCATCTGACTGAACAGTGGCAAATTAATTACAAAATGCTGGTTCACACAAACACAGATGCTTTCATGATGTAACTTACTGTGACAGGAGCTACAGAGCCTTGAACCAGACCATGGTTACAAAATATTACTAAAAACACTTGGCGTTTGCTACAAGAGAGCATTTAAAGTTCCAGACTCTGATTAGCTATTAGACACAATATTAGTTTTGCATAATAACAGTGCAGTTTTAAATTTAAGTAGTCACACATGGGCTGTGAAAAATAACAAAAAAGGATCAGGGCATGTCAAGTTAACCTTTGAAAGCAAACCTTCCTGACCGTTCTGAAAGGGGAGAGTTGGAGCCCTTCCTGGTAGTACCCTTTTACTTTTTCAGTCCTGTCTTCTGTGACCTTCTCTCGTTATCTATTTTGTTTCTCAAAAAACCCACCCAAAACCAAAACAACAGGGAAGGGAGCTGCAAAGTTTCAGTAGCAGAGTACTCAGCAAAAGTTAAAAAAAGAAGCAGACTAAAAAGCTTAGGAGCAAGATTTGTAAGGATTTCTGTAAAATGGAAATAAGGCAGGCCAGAAAGAACTAAATAAATGGATGCCAAGAATTAATCATAAAAAGAGTGATTTTCCCAAGCAAGTAAAACTTTAAAAACAAGTAAAACTTAAAGCAAGCAAACAAAAAACCAAACCAAACAAAAACTCCCCCCCAGTCCCATCCCTTCTGAGATTAAACACCATTTCTTGGCTCAATAAATGTTTGCTTTTAAGGACAAGCATTTTGAATCAGCATTACTTTCACTTCTTATTACCAACAAAATGATATTTCCTAGTTAAAGCTCCTAAGAGATAAGCTGCTTTCCAAAACAGTTGCACAGCTGTTTTACAGAAGCTCTGAAGTGCAACGTTACCATTCCACACATTACCACATCAGAATGCCTGTCTGCAGACAACTAAGCTGAGCTGTTATGTCTGGTCTTTTACAGCAGCTTATCTTTCATATTAGTAAATAAAACACCCCAAGCAAATTACAGTTAGAGGGCTGAGATTAAAAGAAGGCTCCATTACATTTACATCCTCACACTTAGAACTGCACTTGCTTCATGTGGAATTGCCCAGCAGTGTGGAGGCCATGCAGGCTCTCAGCACAGCTGCAAGCAGTAGTTAAACACAAGGTTCCCACGGACTGATGTTCTCAGTGCTAGAGAGGCACAGGCAGGAAAATTAGGATTTACACATTTACCTGATAGCCCCCCCTCCTCAGTCAAGAGACCTAGAAGGCAACACTTTGTATGTGAAAACAACTGCACCATATTTCAGCTGAAAATGCTACAGTCTTAAGCCTGACCAGGCATATTTAAAGGAAATGAATAATTATGTACAAGGGCAACATGCACAGAGGCAACAGCACAAAACAGAGTGGGGTGTACAGACTGAATTCCCTGAGTCTCTTTTGGTCACTCTATTGCCCTTCAAGTGACCACTTAATGCAGACACCTACAGTGACATGGATCAAAAAAGGGAACATTCCCTTGTCCGCTTTGTTCCTCAGGCACCACAAATTCATCAATGCAAACTGTCTTGGAGCACCCAGATAGAACTCATTCATTACTTTAACATCCTAAATGTAATGGGAGAATGGCATAGAAGTCTGACAGCCACAAAAACTGACTCCAAAACAGCCTATTTGCACAGATATGTGAGGATTTTGTGCAATATGTGATCCCTGGACCAAATTCAACATTTCTAGAGCAACTCAGGGATGCAGCACCTGTGGATGCTGGTGAGCTATGCCTGTACACCAAGGTGGCAAGGAGAGGTGAACATGCAGAGATCCCCTCAGGAGGTTTTATGTTCACAGAATGATCACAATTGTTCTAAAAGAAAGGGACAACTAATGGTTGGAGCAGTAATAAGGGGGAAAAAATTAAAAATCCAGCCTTTTGCTAATAGGACTGTTCCCATTTCCACTCCTTCCAACAGGTGGAAGGACATTCAGACCAGCGGCCCCATAGGGGAGGAACAGAAAGAGATGTTGCAGAACAAAATCAAACACAAAAAACCAAGAAGGGGAACAACAATCAAAATAAAAAACTAAATGCTGTTTTCAAAAAGCACTTACTAACCACATGAGAGAGCAAAAAATAAAAGATATTAGAGTACTTCCCTTGGATTTGTGGATGGAAGAACAAAGCAGTAGGTTCAAACAGCTTCCCATGACAGTAAAGGCAATCCACAAGATAAACATAGCACCTTATGTAGTTCAAAATAAACAAACAAAAATAATCAGAAAACCATCAAGATCCATACTATTAAAGGAATCCAGAAATGCAGACAGATTTTATGTAAGAACTTAAATTTTCTTTAGAAAAGAAACTGTTAACTTAAAATTAAATGTTTCATTTAGATAAGACATGTAAGTAAACCACAATAATTACAAAATACTTATACACAGCAAAACAGTTTTACAAGTATTATTTTCAAGAGAATAGTTTTAGATTAGATATTAGGAAGAAATTCTTTACTGAGAGGGTGGTGAGGCACTGGCAAAGATTGCCCAGGGAATTTGGTCTTGGTCTTCCCTGGCCTGGAAGTGTTGAAGGCCAGGCTGGATGGAGCTCTGTGCAACCTGGTCTGGTGGAAGGTGTCCCTTGTCCAAGGAAGAGGAGTTGGAACTCAATGATCTTTAAGGTCCCTTCCAGCCCATTCTGTGATTATTTAAATTACCATATTATCCAATGCAAAGTAAACCAGAAAATGATCTGCCCACAACTCAGAGGAAAACTTCTCAGCATTATATATTACTGCTCCTCCTTTGTATTTGATTTTTGTACAGATATTTAGCTTCAGACAAAAGGCCAAAGGGGTGACAGAAAGAGACATGAAAATACTTCCATGACAAACTCAACTGTAAGAACCATAGCATCCTGTAAGAAAGATTTCTTACAGTGAGATCGTCTTCTGGCAAAGCAGGGGAGTTAATTATTTTATATAATAAGTTATTTAATAACTGAGTGTACATGACACTGTTCTCCCATTTCAGACAGCTCCCTTTGCTCCAAATATTCCTCTATTAGGTGAGCCCTAGAAGGCATGCTTACGGAACATTTGCATGTTTTATATGCTCATGGGTGTGGGGGGAAGCTTTTGCAAGAGCTGCATATTACATGTCCCACAGGGATCAGGTAATCACTGAGTTAAATGGAGGATTCAGCACTGCCAGGGTCAGCCTGCTCACTTCCCGAACGAGGGAGGAGGGATTAGAAGGGAAGAGGTAGCAGAACAAAAATAAAATTTTTAATTTCTTACCTATGGTACATCTTTGAAGCCAGAAAGTTAATTAAATTTACTCTTGAAAGTAAAACCGTCTTTGTACGCATTTCTTAATAATGATCTAGTAAACCAGTGAGCTGTCCCTTAACAAGGATTCAAAAAATTTGTAAATTTTTACAAATTGAAAGTTGTATTCAAAATACAACTTCCAAGAAACTGATGCACAGGAAGTTCCACCTGGACATGAGGAAGAACTTTACTGTGCAGTGACCACACACTGGAACAGATTGTCCAGAGAGGCGGTGGAGTCTCCCTCCCTGGGGATATTCTAGAACCAGCTGGATGCAATCCTGTGCCCTGTGCTCTGGGATGACCCTACTTGAGCAGGGAGGTTGCACCAGATGAACCCCACTGTGGTCCCTTCCAGCCTGACCCATTCTGGGAATCATATGCTTCTTAAGTATCTGGAAGAGCAGTCTAGTTGATTAGGTAGTGTAAAAAATATATGCAATTAATAAGAAAACCTTGGCAACAGAGGTACCATTTTATTACATGTACAGTGCTATGCCCACAGGAAAATGGATAAACAAATTCCAAGTGAAACTAAGAGAAAGCCAAAAATCTCTAGGATGTAAAGACCATTGATGAGCATATTAAAGTTAAAAAACCCAACCAGGGAATGTCATATATTAGAAGTTTTATTAATGAGATTGCAAATATAACCATGGCACAATCACAAAACCAATTTGCAACATTTCATTAAAAGCAATTCCTTAAAAACATCTGCAATCATCTATAACAAATACACTGAACATTTAAATTCTTGTATCTTTAATCAAAATATTCTTATAGAAGTCTGTTATAGATGGATAATAAAAACCAATGTCAAACTTTAATATAAAAACATGGCAGAAATGCCTAAAACTGGGCATCTAAAATCAGTAGGTAGCTCATGTAGCTGTATTTCAGGAAGTGCTTATCATTCTTTCTCTGAAAATAAATATTCCCATTTACTCAAAAGGTGTCCCCCCAGAAAACAGAGGGGCATTTCCTGATGGCTAGTTGTCACCTAAAACTCAAATGAATGCAGATGTTTATTGTTAACACAAATCTCTTTTTTTTTAAATACGCTCTCCAGTCACAAGGTTCAATTTAATTCCCCAGTGTTCATACCTGAGGTGCTAGGTTGTCTACATTCAGTTTTCCTGGAAGAGATACTAAACTGAAACAAGTCAATACAGGATATTTTAGCTGAACTGTCCATCTTCTTCAAATCATTCTTCCTTTCCAAGGTACGTGTTCACCTACTGACAAAGGGTGTAAAAGAACGTCATAGATCCTTTATTTATCTCTCATGTCTTCATTGCTTGCATCTGATCTGTTAATAAAAAGAAACATCTGGTCTTAGCACAAGATGAATTCTTGCTGTATTTTGCTTTTTGAAAACACAAAATAGATCTAGATATTTTAGTGTAGTTACAAGAACGGGGGACAGTGCACAGTTGTTTTCAACTTGCTCTCTTCTCCACTTTTTAAATTCCTGTACAGCAAAGTTGTTTTCCCCAAATCTTGCTAATTAAACAGGAAGACTCTTCCATCTAATTCAATTTTTATCTTCTTCAGGCTTTTAAGATCGCTTTGATGAGAATAAAAGCTGGAAGTTTATTTTATGAAGTATGCATTTCAATTCCTTGTACACATTTTGGCTTCCACGTAACTGAACATGAATTAACTGCCCAAGAGCAAAAGATTTAAAGTTTGGTTTTGAATAACTCACATGAAAACTTTGCTCTCAGTAGCCACACTTCTCCATATTGCTGCCTGACTGCCACTTCTCAACTTACTTCAAATGTTTTCTTGGTTACCAAAAGCATCCAGCATCCCATTACAAAATGTGGAAATCAGCACAATTTCCCCACTAAGGGGGAATGCTGTGAGACAGGTAATTTTACCCTACTGAGGATGTGCTGTTGCAATAGCAACCCCATTCCAAACCAGGAAAATAGCAAACTCAGCTTTCACTATGGAAAAAAAAAAAGACAGAACTTTCTGCCCCTGCCACCCCAGCTGTGAAATGGGTCTGCAAAGGGTAACTAAGGAAAGCTTGGCTGCTGACAAGGAGAACTGTGCACTCATTCACCAGGTGTCATTTCCTCCCCTGAATTTTATGGCATCTCCAGGCTGTGATTTGGGGACTACCATAACTACAGAGTTGTTCAAAACATTTCCATCTAGTGCTCAGGAATGAGGAGAATCAAGAGTAAGAGTTTGTTCTAGAAATATCAAAGTATTCGGCCATTAAACACTTAATTGCAAAACTACATGTAGTTAGGGAACAGTACAGTTTAAACTCAACCCCTCTTAAGCTTTTGGGTTCACTGAACCAGAGAGTTAAAGGAAATTTTCAGACAGACTCCATCCATGAGGAATTTCAGCTCAGAAAATCAAGAATCCATGGCAGGTGCATAGCCATGAAGAGCTACGTGAGTGACAGCAGAAGCATCTGCTTGCTGTGCTTAAAAACATCTACATATATAACTTAAATATTTTGTCAGAAAATATTTACACAAGCATTTGAGATCCTTTTAAGTAGCATGAAGCTATGTACAAAACCAAAACTTGGATTGAAACTTAAAAGGTTTCTTTTAAAAGGGAAGCAGAGACCCTGAACATCGCAAGAGAACATTACTAAGCCAGAACTATGCCTGAAGTTAGGACAAAACATGATTTGGAATCTGCCTCTATGATGACATGATACAGCAGAGGGGGAAACACAGTGCTGAGATCTTGGTTTCCCACCTCAGAATTATTTTAGCTGGTGGAAGATACATCACTGCTCTTCTGTAGGGCAGTAAATCTCTTTGTAAAGACTATTTTTGGCGAGCAGGCCTCCCTCTGAAAACATGACCGAATGTTTTTGTACTCTACAATAACTCGGTAAAACAAACCATCTTTTTCTAGTCAGCAGGACAAGTCCAAGTAGAAAGGACAGTCTGGTGTCCCCAGAGCAGTGGGGATGAGTTAACCGGGGGCCAGGGCTGGCTGTTATCCTTCTGGAAGGAGGCTCTGTCCCTGGCCCAGCGCTGACACCCGGCGGCCAGCGGGGAACAGCACAAGCGGGTGATGCAGTTCAGCCGAGCCCGCACCACCCAAAGCACTCACAGCACAAGCAACGCCAGTCAGGGAGCTAAAACTGGGATGAGTCTACCAAAACTATGCCACACTTCACTGATCTCCACATTGAGCAGGAGGACAAGAGAGACCAGAGCCTTATGAACGCACAACAGAAGGAGACACAACATCTGTACCAAGTTTGTAATTGCACAACATCCACACCAAGTTTGAAATTAAAGATGCTGGATGTCAGACATCATCCAAGCTGGATGTGATATTTTCCATGCAGTTATGAGTGTCTGCATGTCCTATAATCGTTATAGTGTAAGATGTTCTTCTTTTGGCTCCAGATTAAAGAGCTGAAGGTGTATAATTAAAACCAGCGTATTTGTCTGCGTATTTGGCTTATTTTCTTTCACCATTTCTTGATACATAACATTAAGTTCCCTAAAACTGGGACAGGACATTATGAATAAATTGAAGAAGAAACTGAACTACCACTGGAAGAAACTGAAGTGTGGGAGCTGCTATTGTTTAAATGGAAGTGTTGCACTGTTTGCAAGAGTGTGTATTAGTATTCCATAATACACACTTTGGTCAGGGAAACCCACATGATGTTTTGTGTATATTAAGGAGGTAAATGAAAGGCAAATATGAGATAGAGCATCAGTACTCACTGTGTAATTTGATCTGACAGCAGACGTGGACAGAAAGAAAACAAAGGAAATAATAAAGAAAAAACCTTATCAAATGAAAAAGTTTAACAGAATGAAAATAGAGCAAGAGAATTACAAATGATATACCTTGGAGCCAATCCACACCTTCTTGTAATCCTTCTCCTTTAAGAGCATCACTGGCACTGAAAGAAACAAATCAAATTACAAAAACATTGTAAAAATACCAGTTTTAGTTGAGTCATCACTATACTTGTAATTTACATAATTGCAAAGTAGCATCAGGTACAGTTTCCTTAAGTTTTCTTCCCATGGAGAGGACTGCTTCTCAAATGATACGGAGTACCTTCCCTGTAGGGAAACACCATTTCATGATCTGATCTGTTTTAACTCCAGTTTCAAAGCAGAAGGAACCATTCCTAGAACATGAGGCAGACATTTTTCTGCAGCACCTCCTTCCTCAGACAACACTGTAAAAGATGTTTACTCCCTCCAACAGCAGCCATGAATCATGGAATCATTTAGGCTGGAAAAGACCTTTAAGATGATCAAGCCCAACTGTCCTCCCACGCAGGTCCTACACATGGTGAGAACGCTGGAGGAAGGAATTACGTGTGTGTGTACACACTTCATTGGAACAGCAACCCCAGCAGTGTCTGTCAATATATAAAACTATTCTGCTACACTGAGAGCAGTGTAAATCTACTTTTTGAATCACTGGGGGATAACTGTTTAAATGCCCTTCGTTCTTCAGTTTATGAAAACCAGCACGGCAGTGAATCTGGACTGTAACTGCAGTTCCCTATAAAATGATCTTCCAAGAAGCTTGGGAAGTCTGGACAAAATTGGGAATTTCTGGACAAAAAGCAGCGACCCCAAAACAATGTCCAGGTAATCAAGTTTAATATTAAAGGGCCTACAATGAAAATTGTGGTTTTCAGCTGCATTTAGCTGCTGATTTCACTTTTATTTATAACAGCTGAGGACTTTAACAGGACAAAAAGCTAAATTCTATAAAACACTTCTGATAAAAGGAGAGTTTTTTCCTTGTGAACACTAGCACTAAGTCCTTCTAAAGCATACATCCTTCAGGAAGAAAAGACTCTAGCTCCTACAACTAAAAATCTCCTCAAATGAGACTGAGTACAAAGAGTAGAGTGTCCCTCTGAATTCAGAAGAGAACAGTTTACTAAATGGCCTTTCAACAGCAGTTTACTGAAGCATCTGCAGAGTGGAAAAAAACTGCAAAGGTTTTATTGTTGATATTCTCGAACCTGCGAGGTAATCTAGCAGGAGCCCTCTGATAACAATTCTACTCAATTTCCCAGCAAAACATAATGGCAGCTGTTCTTCTGATATGAACCCTGCTTTCTGATTTCACTGGAAATCCTCCATTCCACTACCTGGCTAACAGTTCTGCTGTGAAAACATTTAAGACACAGTCTAAATGCATGCACGGTACATTTAAAATGAGTTTCACCGTAAGTGTTTTAATATTACTACTGTTTTCACATGTGGAATCTGTCTTTTAGCTACTTGATTTATTTTTTACAGTAGTGAGTGGCGTGACCAGGCTCAAATAGGAATGCACAGAGTAATGCCACTAAAGGGATAGAAAAAGAGAACTTTACCAGATATGCCAGGGCTTGTCTTTGATGTTTTCTAAGGACAGTAACTGAGACACTTTCACAGATGACACTGCATCCCGGAGGTCCATCTTGTTAGCAAAGAAGAGAATAGGCAGTCGACGATGCTTAATATCTAGGCATGAGCAGAGACAGAACCCTCAGGATAAGAGGCAACACATCAGTCTCTGCATGTAACAAGGTACGAACAACACAGGAAAGTATTTTGCTCACCTGTAGCTGCAATTCTCTGAAGGTTGTATCCTACCAAGATGCACACACTGTTGGGTCACCTGGCCTCTGCTGCACGCTTCCCGAATGCTCACAAATTTCCTTGCAGGCTTTAGAATCTTCCACCCCCTCTCCCCCTACCTTACACCCACACTTCAAGCTGTAGATAAGAATTGCTGGTGAAGCTGAAGAGCAAGAGATCAAACCACTGCCTACAAACACTGCACATCTCTGATAAGTGAGGACTGGATGTATAAAAGGGATGGAAAAAATCATTTGTGTTCATTCATAACATCACCGCAACAATTATCCTTTAGCATCCTGGAAAGCATCCATTACTTCATAGAATTTACAAAACTGGAAAATAATGCACATGTCTGGACATCCTCTGTTCTACCTTCCCTTGAAGGACTTCTTTTCCAGCAGCTCTTTCAGCTAGCAGGGAGAACTACACCAAACAAAGTACTCCAGCAGTTTCTGGGATATTTACACATAGACAAGCTTAAACCTCACATATTACCCCAAAAGCTTATATGGTCATTGAAAGGAAACAAAGCCTACTCTCTTCAAAATTACAGATGTAACACTGCCAAAAAATTACCAGCACCAAGACTAACTCTCAGAGTTTTTCTTACTATTAATACAAAGGATGATATACAGGATTAGAGAAAATCTAGGTTTTAGTCTATCAATCAATGCTTGATAGGAAAAGAACTTACACACTACCACCTCAATGAAAATTGCTACCCAGGCTCTTTTTAAAATAGCAAAAAGAAAAGGTTATTTCACATAGGAAAAAAGCTAAGGGTTTATTTTAAAATGTCAAACATGAGCCATCCACCCCTGCTGATGGGCAGGAGGATGATAAAAATCCCAAAAATCCCAACAAACTGTCGGTGCTGAAATGGTTTGAATTTTCCTAATTGTGTTCTTTTCAACCTCCCTACTAAACCTTTCCACAGAATCAGTGGAGATAACACAACCTCCCCATATTCATTCAGAGATCGTAAGTGCTGATCAAAACATTGGCAATTTTCACAAACTATTTACCCTACCTGGAGCTCTTTTCTCCTCTGATATCCATAAACACAAGTCAAAGAACTCAAAATACAAGCACAGTATAATTACACCTCTGTTTTGATTCCATAGGTGAACAGCAATTGAGTCTCCTGACTGAAACTTTTACATTTATTTACAGTATGATTAAATGAGCCCTGGTACTCACAGGTTGAAGGTTATGAGTAAATTAAAACCACATAAATTAGCTGACATCATATATACAAACAGCAAAGTTAATCAAGTGTTTTTCTAAACAATTGGAAAGGGGCACAACCTACCTACCCAGACTCATAATGTACACCCAAAGATACTTGCTAACTGAAGTGGTGGTCACAGAAATTTTTATTATTTCCTGATGTGCAGTATTTCCCTCCCACACTTTTCACAGTTACTAAAGAAAGCTAACATTTTCTAGCTGCAAGTAGTTATGAATTAACACATTAAAAAAATATTCCGGACTCTAGATGTGTGATGTGCAATTTTATACAAAGAATTTCAAGTTGACAAGAATTTCAGTTCAGTTTGGAAGCCTGTAGTGAAGGTCAAGTGATCCAAGAGTCATCATCTAATCCAGATAATCTACAGACTACCATCTTTCAAAGCGCTGAAGAATGAAGTTTGAGTAAAAAACCAAAATACGATACAGTTATCATTAAACAAGCTGTTATTTGAAGAGTACATTGCCCATTTATGTAAGTAAAAATAATTTAAAGCTCTGATTCACAAAAGAGTCCCAGCTAGTACAATTTCTAACCCCATTAATGCTTCACAGGACACACTCCCTTCCACTTGACAACCTCAGGCAAAGCCTGGCAAAAAGACAGGCAACTGTTTTACTGAGGGATTGCTAAGATTATCAGAGACAGGAATTGATTCAATCCCATTTAAAACTTAAGTAAACATGTACATTTAAACCACTGCAGGAGGATGACAGAGACAGAAGCATAGACTGGGAGGAAAGTAGGGTATGCAACAAGAAAGGCAGCACAGAAATACAAATAAAAATATTGATACAGCAAACCAGTTATATATTGAGTTACCTAACAGCTACTTTTATTGAACATTACTACTAGATGAACTTTTTAAGCTCTCTGGTTCTCTTAGATGTGATATATCAAAACTGATAAACCAGTGACACTGTTGCTGTATCAGAGCTAGGCTACTCCAAGGAAGAAATACACAACTGCTCTCTCCTGGTTCTCAGGACTGCACTCAGTGGCCAGAGCCTGGTCTTTTGTAACTCGAAGGCACAAATTCATGAACAGCTGAATAGCACTGACCTGCTAGGTCAGCATTAGTGACCTATTAATGCCTAAATGAAATGCACCACCTAAGGTTGCTTCTACTCAGTCTAAATATTTTCACTCTTCTGCCTGCTGTTAAACACTAACTTCTTCCAGCAGCCTTTAACTCTCACCCTTGGCCCTGTGTGGTTCCATTTTTGGAACCACAGAATTGTTTTTTACCGCTGCAGTTAATTCCTGATTTGGTACAAAGTGTCCTGGCCTCTGTGTAATCCACTTGCAGCCTTTGGCTCACCTCATCCTCCCTTTGACTTTTGCAACACTGCCTTTCAGTGTCTGCATTTGAGGTAGCCCATACCCTTAAATAAGAAATTAGAGAATGAAAATAAGAAGGCCCAGTCAGCTCCAGCACCTTTGTTGATGAATTAAAGTGTTATATACAGTCTTCATGGAAAATAAAGCCATGGGAACATATTTGTCCCTGTCACACATTGCTTTTCTCAGAAATGCAAGTCAGCTTCTCCCTTCTCATTCTCAGCACTAGAATCCCACAAGTTAAGGGCTCTATCAGTGTAATATATAATTAAGGAATTACAGGATTATTTCACTTTTAAACTTCCTAGATGTAGTTTTTTATCCTGGTTAGGCAGAGCAACTACCTTAAGTGCTGAAAGCGAAAATTGCATATTGCTTACAGACACATCCCAGTAATGCTGGCTTCATGGAGAGGCAAAGAATTGGTTGATTTCAGAACTTAATTAAGCAAGGTGCAGTCTCATGTAAAAAACCCCAAACCAAACCCCTAAAACCAAGACCCTGATCATGAATCCTCTCATATCCTCTTCCATAGGGAACTGAAACCAACAGGTGTAATTATCCCTCCTTATTTCTGGCTAAAGGATATAAAAAATATAATGAAGATGACAAAAAAGTTAAATGTGATATTAAAGGAATTAGCTCTCTTCATGGAAAAAACAGACAGGGAGACACATTTTTGTCTGTTCTGGTCATGACAAAAAGCCTCTCCAGCTTCCAACTCAAAGTCTGTTCTTTCTGAAAACAATGCAACTTTTGATCTATATTGATTAATACAAGACCAACCCAACTCAGTGTCGACAGCTGAAGCATGATCAATTTGTAGATGTGAATAGGTAAAAAAAAACCCCCACAACGTTGTTGAAGACTGTTATTGTGCTGATATTCATGAATGGCTAAAATATTTGCAAAGTACTCATAATGTGTCAGATAAGGGCTTTTCTTAAGACAACATTAACAAATATGGACAGAGAAGGGGAAAAAAGCCTCCTCACCTGGATGATTCAGAAGGGTGTCAAGCTCTTCTTTGGCCACAACCATTCTTAACTTGTCACTGCTATCAATGACAAAAATAATGGCTTGGCCTTCTCTGCATAACATAAAAAGAGCAAAGAGGCAAATTATAGGTTCTCAAAGAAATGAGTATTCTGTGAATAAGAAAAGGCTTCAGAAGAAACACCAAGAAAAAAGTCCAAACAAACCTGATTTTTCCTTTAATTTTTGTCATTGTTATATACCATTAACATTTGAATCCTGTCTTGTTTCTGAAATTCAATCTTTTGGTAACATGCATCATTTTTTTAGACATGACGTTGTTACCTGCTCATACAAGGTTCAGTCTCTCCACACCTTTTAGAAAAGCTTGATTTTACTACCCAGACTGAAAAATGAACTCAAAATGTAACCAACTGCTATTCTGACAGTGTGGTCAGGCAGACAAGAAATCGATAGACAGATTTTTGTGGAAATTCTGTACTTCCTATACTAAAGTTTATTTAGAGAAAGGTCAATTACCATTTTAGAAAAATCCCGTGTCCACAGCTAGGCATATGCAGGTTATTTTAACTTTTACACATCCTGCATAAACAGGATCTTTCTTTTTTTTCAAAAACCAGTGACCACAGTCACAACAAATACGCAACTATACAACTCATTATTTCAGGATGTTACTGATATTTTATGACTTGATGTTCCATTTACTGAAACTTGTTTTGAAAACCAAATAGACTCTCACCAATTCATAATTCACCAGTTCAGTTATAAACACCCACAAATGATATATTTGCTTAATATTTTAATGTAATATTCACTTCTCCTTCATTTTACATTTCTCTGAGAGACCATTATGAATACATTCTTTACCCTCCAGCACCATCTATCTTTGTATTTTCATAAGAAACAGTTCTACACCTACCGGAAACCAGAAATAACCTGAGCAGCCCAAGATTGTATGAGAAGGCCCATTCTTTTCTGGTGTGCAGAACCTTTTGTAGACAAAGCTTTTGCATATTAGCTGAAAATGCCTAAGCAATTTTCATGAACATACAGTATTTTACCAGAGGAATCAAGAGTACTGGCATGTATTTACCACCAAAAAAATAACTTCACCAAGAAGTAACAGCAATAGGGACACAACCTGACTTTAGGATTATTTAAGATAAATGTACTTAGAGGATGACCTAGAAGATACTTTCAAGCCAAACGGAAGAGAAGGCCAAACTTGAAGGACTCCAAGGCAACTACTTTGACACTTGGCCAGATTTGACTTCCTGCAAAATTAAGTCTCGCTTAACTTTATAAACTGAACAGCACGTAATTATTTTATTAATATTTTTATTTAATTAATGCAAATGATTGGTTTTATATTATTCTTAGAAGTCAATCTTAAACATGTGCCTACTGCACTGAATCAGGAACAGAGGTGGATACAAGTGCGTATTTCACTGTCAGCATAACCTAAAAAACTCCCTTACTGTTAGGGAGGTGTTGTTAAGATGAAAAAGGCATTTATGCCCCACAAGGGATAAGTTACTGCATTAAATAAAGCAATCACAAAAATTATTTGCTTATGAAGCACTCTGCTAGCATTTTGAGAGTAGCCTGAGGGCATCAGTTACTGAAATGCAAATCTAACACTCTTGAACAACGCAGATCTCCTGGCCACACGTTTTCAATGCTAACACAATTTGCACAGGAAGGAGAGGAAGTGTTAATACTCAATTAAAAAACACTTTAAGTTCCACCACAACTGATACTAATATTTAATCAATATTATAATCTTCAGAATTTCTCCCTTCCATTTCTCCAAGCTACTTATGCACGGTTTAGTACTGTTCATGCTATCTAGATCAGGATCAGGCACTACAGAATAGCAATGGGACAGTGTAAATAAAGATTAAGTTTCACTGAAAGCTACAAAACCAGAGAACGGTGTCTATCTATTACCAAAAGGCAATACCACAGTGTTATAAAGTACAGAGAATACCCTGTTCAATAAATAACATGTAAGAATGTCCCTTCAGGTTCTTAGTTACATGTGCCTTATTTTCTGAGGTTCATGTCCCTCACCTCTAAAAATCTCGGCCATCAGCCAGTATCTTTTAGGTTTTAAGTTGTTGACCTACAGAAGAACTGAAAAACTGGAAACCTAACTCATCTTGAGCTTTCTTACAGCACTGGTTTTCAGGTTTCAACATTTAAATCCCATCTCTAGTATGCTCCCCCAAGTTGTACCTGAAAGCACAGAATAACAGCAGATAAAAGTTTTCATTTTTTAGAACAGAAAGTTGTGTTTATCCAGAACAACCTTTTGTCAAACACCAGGTATAAGTCTTCTCTGAATCTTTTCTAACCACTAGATATTATCATACTTCTGTTTAAATAACTTACAAAACATCTAATATGAACAGCAATGCTTTAAAATAAATTATAGACTTACTTGTAGTAGTGCTCCCAGAGGTCTCTGTATTTCCCTTGACCTGACATATCAAACACTGTGAAAGACAAACTGCAAAGAAAAGAAGTGCATGAGGCACAGAAAAAAGAACAAAACCAAAACCACATCCATTTTCTTTGCTACTCTGACCAAAAAAAATCCACAGCAACTTGAATCTCAATCAACTGAGGAAAATTCGCAAGGGAACTCTGGTTGCACTATCTGCCTTCAAATGATCCTACTCAGTTTTGCAGTCTTATTATAGAAATATTTCACAATGGAAAATGTGTTTATTATCTGAATAAAAGAACCAACCAATTATTTAAAATTACATCAAATACAAAATAAGCTCCCATTCAATCTATTATGCTAGTATCAAATCTTGTTCATGAGCAAATGAAATTCAGATGAACCACGATATAAAATCCACAGCCTGTCTTCAATTCTGTCCCTAGACGGGCATAAATGTATGCAAAACAAAAGGCTTAAAAACGCATATAAATAAATTTCACTTACAGAAAAAAAAAGAAATTACATTCTGGTAAAAACAGGTGAGTTCAGCTGACCAAGCTACAAAGAGCCATCTTTGCAACTGTGAGATTTCACCCAAACACTACATACAGTAAGGCAACTTAAATAACACTACAAAAAATTCTCATCCGCTCCTGAAATGTCTACAGAGGCAACATCGAGTTCAGTATTAGGCTTTCCTGTTTTGGGTCGTCCCAAGCAGCTCCCCAAGTGGAGGCCACACCAAAATGAGGTTTAGAAAAGGAAGCTCTCCAGACATCCTTTCCACTTCATGTCCAGACAGAGACTTGTGGGTTTGTCAGTTTGCGGGGGTTTGAGGTTTTGGGTGGGTTTTTTAGGGTTTGTTTTGGGTTTCTTTAATCATTCTACATGGGGTATTTACAGGTCATCCTCTCCTACTACAGGATCGGAATAAAAAAAAGCAATATAAATTAATTTACATTCTCACACAGGAAGTCCCAAACCTGTCTGATGTGCTTTATTGAGACAGAGCTCAGTTGTGAAGGCTCTTAGAGAAATATGAAACCTCTCAGTCTCACACATCAGCTCAAGGAACAATTTTCTTGCAGATCTCCCACCCAGTGAGGCCACACTGCTTGGTTTGAAGACTTCCTGCACACATTAAAAACATCCAGTGTTGGCTACAGAACAACAAAATGATGCTGGCTCCTTGAAATATCTTCATGTCACGACATTCTTAATCTAAATCTTAGTCTTCATTCAACTAATGACTCATTACTCAGTTTCCTGGCCTTTGCTCCTGCCACCTTTACATTGCTAATGCTGTAGCCATCCTTTTGCATTTAATGAGATTACACTGCAATCTGTTCAGAGTACCTCCAGTGAGAGTGCTTAATTTAGGTTACCAGATTGAGAGTGGAATATAGGCTGCCACCTCAGCAGCTGTGTCTCCTCCAGTCTGTAACAGTGCCCTATTCTGAAATTCTCAACAGACAGGGATCAGATGTTTATACACACTACTGCAAAAAAACTAAAAAACTTTAAAAAAAAATTTTATAATAATTTTATAGCAGCACAAAACACACATTATATTCTAACACACTCAGTCCCGGATCGTGATTAGGTCTCGTGGGTACTACATTTCACCAAACTGCAATGTCATGTCAGTACATCACCACACATGATACTCAGTTACAAACCCACCGAAAGAGATAATTAAGACCAACTGTTGTATAATAATCACTGCTGCTAATGAAGAAAGAAAGCACTACCTTGAAGTCTTGAATTTCTCTATACTGAATCCTATTGTTGGAACGATGTCCTGAGTTTGAGCCTTTGAAGGAAAGAAAGTATAAATTTTACAATCAAATTAGAAAATGCAAATACTGATATATATTTGAAACATGAATACATTACAAATCTATTTTTCCCCAAACTGTGCAATATTAAAAAAGTTCCCAGAAAAGGAGAGTAATGCAGTATCAAGGATTTGTATTTTCTGGGGAATAGAGTGAACACTATTGGAACTGCCAAAACACAAAGCATTAAGAGATCTGTCTGATAACTGATTTACTACTCTGCTGGCCAAGTAACCTATCAGCTAAGTTGGTAGAAAAGAATAGCTCCTCTAAGAAGCATCGATATTAGTGCAGGAAGAAAGGTCACATCCCATAGATTACAGAGCTGTCTGAGAAAGTGACATGCAATCCTTGCACAGACTCCTAGAGCCCCTTATTCCAAACACCATCCATAGGCAGGTCCAGAAGAAACAACTGCAGACAGATGGAAAAACATTTGTATTTGCCAGGCCCTAATATATTGCTCCTGGGGCAAAGCAGCAGTTCTTAAGAAGACTGGGTTGACCCAGAGCTCAAAATCACCTGTCCATTGAACTTATTAAAATAAACAATGTTATTTACTTTGATCTAATGACATCTGTTGCATGCTAGAACATTTGGCATGTCTTGCAAGGGCAGGACTTAACACAAGTTGGATGCAAAGTTATCCTCCTAAAGCAACACGTTAAATGAAGTAAATTCTCATTACAAACAAATTCTATTTATTCTACTTGTGCAATTCCCCTGAGACCTTCTCTAGTGCCCATTATTGTGATAAATCTTCAAGTCTGTGTTCAACTCTAGTTAGGAATCCTTTACTGCTTAAGGCACGACACAAAAACCCTCTAAAAAAAGGTCTCAAAAATTACATAAAGATACAATTTGCCAGGTACAAACTGTAGCCTTTCCCCCAAAACAACTGGCAGAAGATAGCAAGCAGTTTATAGTCTCTGTTTATAACTCTACTCAACTTTCAGTGGAAGAATAATTGCCAGGAATGAAAGAGTAACAGACTCTTCACATGTCACACTTTTTAAACAACGCCCAGTGGACTCATTGGTAAAATTCAATGAAAATTAATAATACTAGAAGAAGCTGTGTCCTGAAATGAACAGCAGAAATCAGTTTCCCAGATGCATATAACCACTGAACATGCCTACCAAAATTCATCTATTTCTAGTCCATAAACATATCTAGTAACAAAGTAATCCTACTTTCATTTTTGCTCAGATTACTATGCACTCCTAGTGGTCCCAAACACTTTTCACTGGATGAATGAACTGCAAGTATTAATGGTACTTATTTTGAAAATTATTCTGCTTCAAAAATAGTGACGTCACCCTTAAATGTGCATTTTCACATTATTTCTTATTTTACTATTTCTTATGCACTTATTATTTTTCAGGAAGAGATTAAAATAAACATGATAAGTTGTTGTACAATTGTATTAATCCTAAATGTCCAACACCACTTGTAAGTACAATCCTGTGGCAACTATTTAAGTGATTTAAGTGATTGTTCCAGATCCTGATTTCAGCCATCATAAACCCTTCCTTACTGGGTGATCTTAACCAAAATGTGCCACATTATCAGTGGGTTTTTTGGAAAATAATGTGTGTGCGAATGCTTACCCTTAGTTTTAGTTAGCTGGAAAATTTTAAAATACATTTGTTCCACTGTACTAAATCACAAGCTCTTCACATCTTTTCCATGGGCACATCCAGTATAACAGCATGCAAACCCAGATTAAACAAACACACAGCAGTGAACCAAGCAGGCTACTTACATTTGAAGGTTTAAGTTTATTGATGATCGTCGTTTTGCCGCTGTTGTCCAAGCCAAGGCACAAGACGTGAACCTCCTTTTTCTTCAGCCCAAGCCATCCTGCCAGCTTGTCAAACAATCCCATGGCTGTGGATCAAAAACACAGGGATCACCCGCTGTTCAGGGAATCAGAGCAGGGAATGGCTGTTGGAAAAGTGCTACATGCAGGGCAGCGCTGGCACCGAGGGCGGGCATGGGGCTGAGTGGCCTCACACCTGGAGAGGATGGTGTGAGCAGGACCCGACACAAACACAGTCCCAGAGGCTGGCTCTGCACATAAGCACATGGAGGCTAAGCTGATTACAGCCAGGAGGCCTCGATACAAAAGTAGACTGGCTGTTTATAGCCCTGTCTCTATCACACAGTGCCCTTGATTCACCGGGCAGCAATGTTGCCGTCGCTCTGAGCAGCCCGAACAGGGGCACAGCTGCAGTGCCACCAGGGCTCCCACCAAACTGAGCAAAAAAAACCAAAGGAAGGCCATCATATTTACCTCAAATTGTCAGCAGTCCATCATTCAGACAACAAAACACTATGTCCCTTCTCCACCACCTGCTACATAATTTACTGAATCCTCAATTAAATAAAGAACCCTCCATTGATTCAATCCAAACTCTAATTCTAACAGGTTTTGCCAATATTGACATGTATAAATTAGGAACTCTTCATTCACTACAAATAGAAACTGATAAAAATAGATCTAACAGACACCAAAACATTCACCCACACGTCAGGGAGATGCCAAACCTCTACTGCTGCCCAGACTCTGGCTGAAGTTACCTGGCAGTGGCACATTCAAAGGAGCTTACATCACGTGTTCCGCTGCAATACCTGGCTAAACACACTCTGCAAAGAGGATAACCCTTGTCTGTCCTGAACGAATTCCACTAGAAACAATTTCAGCAATCAGACAACTGAAATACTTGAGATGCCTTCAGTGATAAAGCATTTAATTCATGTCAGAGGAGTTTTCTGGAGTGGTGAAGGCTGGTTTTTTTTCTTATTAAAATAAAAACACACAGCACTGGACAACTCAGGTTGCAAGATTAACTACCCCAGGAAATCATAGCAGGAGGGGGAAAAGGTAAAAAAACCCTCATCAACAACAAATCTTTGATCACACTTTTTCACTAGCTGATTACAAAATGATGATTAACTGCTCTTTAATAATTTTAAAACTTTGCATTTAATAAAGCCATGCAAGTAATCGTTCTGGCTAAAGGATGATTTCTCCTTTTTAAACACAGATCTTTTGTAGAGCTTTATGGAGTGCATTTTCATTCAGGACTGGTAGTGATCTACAGAGTGCTTTGTGCATTACAGCTACACAGAGTTATTACCACGTTAAACAAACCCAACATTAGTTATAGCAAGTCTCTCATTCTAACTCCCTTTGTTTTATATCCCACTCATTTTCTAATCCACATATACAACTCTGAAAGCAGATTAAGGCTGTTTATTATCAAATTAACCTGACAAAACCCTGCTCCAAGACACATTACTTTCTTATCCAATCAAGAGCTTCAGCTATATATTCTAGATGATAGGGTCAAAAAAAGTACATTGTAGGACCTCCTAAAATGAAACAGGAGGGAATACAAGCCCTTAAAAATACTTCCAGGGTTTCACTTTTAAATCCAAAATCCTACATACACAACACTTCCTAGCAACATTTTAATTATAGCCATGTGTTTCTAGCAAATTTTCCTACCAGTTGGCACAGTCATTATTTAAGAACACAACGTGGAAAATTGCACCCTTGACTTCTTGCCCTGCCCCTTTTTTCATGTTTTTTCTTGTCTGTGAAGAGTTACAGCAGTTACAGCTGGCACAGCTGCCTGGTTTTTCTCCCCCCCTTCTTTTTTTGCCAGCTGATATGTTGCCTATAATGCTATACACCATACATCAGACAGCTCCTAAAATTATTTAAGCCACAGTTTGGTCCGGGAGCTTATCAGCAAACTCTGTAAGCCTTTTTCTTAAAGAAGGATGTTCTTTCATGTCTGATCTTAGTGTCTATTTTCAAGCCTAATCAACAACAAAGGAGATTTAACCCACAAAATAGAGAGCAGCCAACAAACAAGCTCTAAGTGATGTCCAGATGTTAGAAAGACAAATGAATTTTTTCGGTAGAATTGCCCTGTTTAGGTTTAGGGCTGGGTATATTTCAATGGTGTCTGATCCAAAAGAAGGGAAAGACTGAGCATACGGACTAATTAGCATGGGAAACGAGAGAATCATTAACCAACAGAAGACAGGATACTAATTAATAAGAGAACTAGGTGACCTGCAGTCAGTGAACATTAATACCTCTGTTTGCTAAAATGTATAAACACTGAAAAGTTTTCGTAGTCGCCGGGCTGGCTTGGTGGATTTGCCGCCCAGCGCCCCTTCCTGCGCAGAACCATAAATAAATCAAATACCTCGGCTCTGTGCGCGGCTCGACCTCTGGCACAACGGGCAAAAGGACCTAATCCGGGACAAAATTGTTCGGGATCGCAGCTCCCAGCACCGGCCTTCAGAAGCACAAGGCCTTGAGCCGCCCCGGTAGCCGACAGCGGCCGCGGGTCTTTTCTCCCAGGCCGGGACAAGGCCTCTTCTCCCAGAGCGGCACAGGGTCTCCCCAGGAAGGCCGGCACAGGGTCCCCCCAGGAAGGCCGGCACAGGGTTCCCCCGGGAAGGCCGGCACAGGGTCCCCCCGGGAAGGCCGGCACAGGGTCCCCTCTCCCCGGCAGCGGCCCCCGCCTCCCCGCGGCCGCAGCACCGACCTGGGCCCGGGAGGCGCCGCCCGGGCCCGCGCGCCGCCGCCGTTGCCGTTG